>JAODLL010034542.1:0-22382 GCA_026546735.1 Forbesichthys agassizii | reverse complement strand
CACACACGCACACAGTATATACACAAAATACACAGTGGTGTCTGAAAGTCTGCTACTCTTTACATATTTTTCCTCCTTTACATTCTGTACTATTGTACTACTGTACTATTCTGTACTCCCTTAACCTGCCTATCTCTCCTAATAGCCATTATTGAGCCCTACTTAAGTCTAATCATATATGCATATCTTTCTCACTGCATTGTACATCAGAATTTAACACACACTCTTTACTCGCTTGAGTAACGTCAAATGAATATGATCAAAAAGTAAATTTGGAACTAACAGGAGTACACAGTTGCTCTCCCCTGATAATACGGCTGACAAGTCCTTGTCAAAGTCTTTCGGCTCTTGTTGGCACTCACTAGTCCAAGGTGGAATAGCCTTCTCAGTGGAACATATGCTGTTTGTTGGAACACCTGAGGGGTGGTTGTTTTTCTTTTTTTCTTTTGGCTCCTGGTTTCTGTTCAAGGTACTGGATCAACATGCGGCTCACCAAATTCACCCAAGAAACCACATCACACCATCAAACTGATTGTATCCACGCACTCTACGTCTCTAGGAAATGTTTGGTTCATTTCAATGAGTCATTTCAGTGATCTCGCTGTTTTATTTGATTCCCACAAGTACCCATGGATATTTAAAGATTCGTTTTTTTATTTTTATTTTATTTTAGGGAGCGGCTCCAACTGTTTTTGTGGTTAAATCTGCACTGCCAAGTAGGTTCCTAGAAAATAACTGGATTGCTGGAAATCCTGGAAATGTAGTAATGTTCATGTCAAAATGAGCCACATATGTTTAGCAGAAACGCTGTGGGGAAAGAAACCAAACCTACCTGCTCCTTGATATTTATTGTGCTCACAGTAAGTCACTTTAGATGAGCACATTGTAGTATGCATGTAGATGAATCCATCTTACTGCAACTGTTCTGCAGATCTGACGCTGATTGTAATTGATGAGTGCCACCACACTCAGAAGGGAGGCGTGTACAACCACATAATGATGCGTTACCTGAAGGAGAAGCACAGGAACCTAAGGCGGAAGAAGGAGCAGAAGGAGGTGGTGCCCATTCCCCAGATACTGGGCCTGACGGCCTCGCCCGGTGTGGATGGAGCCACCAAAATGAAGAAAGCCGAGGAGCACATTTTACGGGTAAATATGCCAGTTATTCTTCCTTTCCCGCCTCAGCTGTTTTAATCAGCTGTATTCACATCTTTACTGTGAGGAACTAAATGCCCTCGCTGTCTTGTCTGTGTTGTGTCTCTAGATTTGTGCAAACTTGGATGCCTACAAAATCATGACCACGGATATCAGCAGTATTAAGAAAGAGCCACGCAAAAATATAGCAACTGTTGATGAGCGAAAACAAGTACACTGGTTTAACTATCTTTTAAATGAATTCAATTTTCCAAATTCCAAACATAACTTTCCCAACTTTGTTCTCCAGGATCCCTTTGGAGATGTAATAAAAACAATCATGAATGCCATTCATGTGCATGCCAATCTGAGCCCCACCTGCGACCTTGGTTCTCAGAACTATGAGCAGTGGGTGGTCAACATGGAGCGCCAAGGTGAGCATACTGCCATATGATTCCTTGTGTTCTCAAATATTTGTCATTGTCAGTTTTGAAACGTTTCGTTTTTTTTTTTTACTCCTCTTTCCAGCTGCAAAAGAGGAAGATCAGAAGGTGCGTGTCTCAGCCGATCACCTTCGTCAGTACAACGAAGCACTGCAGCTGAGTAATACCATACGCATGAGTGACGCTCTCAGTTTCCTGACCCAATACCAAGATGAGGAAATGAAGCGAAAAGTGGCCCCAGAGGAAGAACAGCCCATCCAAATCACAGACACTGAGAAATTCCTGTTCAAATTATTCAGAGGTGCTGTAACATTGGTTGTACTGTTAACACTAGCTTTCTGGTGTTTAGGTATTGATGTAAACATAACTGCCTAGTCATAAATCCAAGGCTATTTCTCAGTTTTAAATGTAAAGTTGAATATATGCAGGAAGAGGTATATTCACATAACAATAGCTTTTATAAGCAATTTCCTTGTGGTTTTCAGAGCCACTCAGCACACTCATACAATACATTTACTACCAATGAGGGAATCATACACATTTCATAGATAAAATGTATTGGGTCTCAGTATGGTGTAATGTATATAGTACCGACTATTTAATGGTACAGAGATTCGGAGTGTATTAGAGTGTATATATTATACAGTTCTTTGCCAATAATTATTTGTTTGGCTCAATCCCCAACATACGCAGATGTCCTGCTCCTTAATACTTGCAGTAACAGCACCCACACAACAAATTATCTAATTATAAATTATTTGATTTTTAGATGTGTATTTAATTCATTTCCGGTGAAAGAAAACCAACAAAACCTGCTAATGGACAGACTTTTAGACCTTCCGTACATAAGGCATGAACTGATCACAATGACTCCCAGTTCTTATTTCGCTGAAATATTTTCCAGACAAGAAAGTGGAGCTCCAGAAAATTGCATCTATCCCAACAAATGAGAATAACAGCCTATCGGAACTAAGAATGAAAATTCTGCAGGAGTTTACCAGTAGACAACATGCCAGAGGGATCATTTTCACTAAGACACGTCGCAGTGCCATCGCTCTGAATCAGTGGGTTCAACAAAACCCAAAGTTTGACCAGGTCGAGGTCAAATCTGCTTATGTCATTGGAGGGGGAGACCAGAGTTCAGTCAAACCCATGACCGCTGTGAGTGGGATCTTATTGAGCGTTGGCATTAAAGGTGCTATGTGATATTGTAAACATTAAGAGCAATCATCTACTTTATATGTACAGTATAGAGTGGAGTACCAATCAGTGCATGTGTGTGTATGTGTGTGTCTAAGGATGCTAGTGTTTGATATCTAGTGGCAGATAAATACATATTTTTGTACCATGCAATACATTTGTTTACACGGAATTTTTCCCCACTGTTTTTTAGGCAGAGCAAAATGATGTTTTGAAGAAATTTCGATCTGGGAAAGTCAACTTGCTCATTGCTACTACGGTGGCAGAGGAAGGTTTGGACATACCCCAGTGCAACTTTGTTATCCGATACGGCCTTGTGACAAATGAAATCGCCATGATTCAGGTCAGGGATGCCTGAGGTCTGTCAGATTATAACCAATGCAATGTAATGTACAAGAGTAAAACCAACTGGTGTTCGCACTTACTTTGCAGGCTCAAGGTAGAGGCAGAGCCGAGGACAGCAGTTATATTGTGGTTGAAGTGGCAGGGTCTGGCGTGGCTGAACGGGAAAGTGTCAACGTGTTTCGTAAAAACATGATGGACAAAGCTATTTCCAAAATCAAGAACATGGATGAAGAGGAATATGGGAAGAGGGTACGTATATATATATATATATATATATATATATATATATTATACTGTTTATATCCACATAAATTGTTTGTGAATGATGGGGCCCATCCCAAAACTGTTTATTTCGAGTTGTACAGCCTAACATGTTTGTACCCAGCTTAGGCCAACCAAGATTTGGGGCCCTGTGTAATTGCATGGTTTGTCTGTAGTAGAAACACCTCAGTAGAAATGCAAATTAGGCTGATTAGGTCATGTGCTCTTGCGTCCAATCTAGGCTTTTTGGCTCACTGTGATACTGAAGTGATATAATAAATAAGTACAATCACTAAGATTGTGATTTATTTTTTACCATCAGATCATGGACTTTCAGATTCAGGCTATATTGGAGGAGAAGCTACGAAACTCTAAGAAGGAACAGAAGGACATGAAGAATGATAAGCCATCAATGGTCAAGTTTAGCTGTAGAGGCTGCAACAAGCCCATATGCACAGGGCAAGACATCCAAGTCATTGAAAACATGCACAGAGTCAATGTCACTGCAGAGTTTCGGTAAGACCTTCAATTAACATTATCATTTCAGATATGGTGTTAACTATATGCAGTATTACACTTGAAACAATAAAAGATTATTCCTTTTTAGGGAACTCTTCATTAAAAAAGAGAATACTTCACTTCAGGAAAGAAATCTTGACTATGATGCCAATTGGTTTATATTTTGCAAGGACTGTGGGCAAGTAAGTGACTTTTACTAACCTACTGGGGTACATTTCTTTCCCATTTGAATTTCTGTGATATATTTACATTCTACTGTACCTATGTGTGTTGTAATTATTTGCTGTTTTTATTGCCCACCATATTTATAAATAATCATGTTTTGATCAGTGCTACATAAATTACATTTTTTAATTTGATTAATTAAGTTTAATTTTTGTTTACCAGAACCTATCACTGCTTCAAAATGCTACTTAGTTATATTAACAAATTATATTTACTTTTCTGCAAACGGTGCCACTGCATTGTAAATATATCAAAAACTGTCTGGTGTTTTCAATCAGCTGTAATTCACAGGGCTCAATTGGACTTTCTTTGTGCAAACTATTTGGCATCACTAATTTCACTTTTATTTCAAGTGACACAAAATGGCAAAAGTACAATTTCTGTACACGTACATTATGGCTCTCTTGATGCCACAGTGGGGTTTATCAATGTTAAACTAGCCATTGTGTTACTTATTTTGCAGAGGTGGGGTTCTATGATGCTGTACCGTGGAATTGATTGTCCGTGTCTCCATGTAAAAAACTTTCTGGTGATGTATGGAAAGAAGAATCGTGTTTATACCCAGTGGGGAGAGCTGACCATCAGGTTCCCTGCCTTTGACTATGCTGAACAAGCACATAGTTTGATGCAAAGCTCAGATGATGACTAAGAATGAAGCAACTGCAGGATAGTTTTCAAATGTTTGGAGCCACACCTACAACTGAAAGGTTGTTTATAGACAACCATTAACACTTGCAAAAATGCACATTTTAGAATCAAGATTACACCTTTTTATTACATTTTCTGTAAATGTAGAGGTTATTGTGTTGTTAACTGTCTTATTGTTTGTGGTGAACAATCCATTAGAAGCAATGGCATTTAAGTAATCTTACAGAGACAAATTAATGTGGTTATGGTTATGTGGTAATAGTTCATATGGCAGATCATGTTTACATTATAATTTTGCAATATTTCACATTAATCTTTAAACATGTGATGGTATATTATTTGCATGAGTGTAATCTGAATTTGTAATCTGAATTTTGTCTACATTTAAACCATATGTGACATGTGGGACAAACGTTGATTCTATTAAAAATCGTCCCAAAGTTTAACTGAAAAAAAGTTCAATGGGATGGGGGGTGTACCGGTGTATGTCATATAACTCTGTTGGCACACACATACAGACAGACATCTGCTGCAATTTACTATAAAGAAACAACTACTGTACTGTGAAATGAACCAGAATTGTTTTAAAATAGCTTATTTGATTTCTTTCACTCGTCTGTGTCACGTCGTGTATTATAAGACAATGTAGGCTATAGGATAAGCGCGTGGGTGTGGCTGTGGTTCCTCTATTGTCATGTATGGCACTATTTTTAATCAAAATTGCGATTAGCAATGCATGATTAATTAATTTGAATAAACGAATGCAACTCTTAAATAGTTTGGTGTGTGTATTTCTTTTTCCATATACAAAATAGCTGAGCCCTTAAACTAATAATTCAGCATTATTCTGGTCCTTTCCTTCAGTGGCATATGCGGCCACCAAAGCCACATCCTAAATCCCGCAAATTCAGCGCCTTAGGAAAGTTGTGCAGACTGCTGACTTCCAGGACTCCACTGACTTTTAGACAATTTCGGACCCCTTTGGAGCAGATGCCTGGTTTGCGGGCAGTGGCGTTCTTTTCAGTTTTGTGAAGTTTGTTTTCTTGAGTCAAGTAAAATTTCCAATACAATTCCAAACTTCACGTCAACGATTCTTAAGGATTTAAGATTGGCACGCATCCACTGGCCGTTGAAAAACGAGAAGCGAGCGACCACTTAAATCGTTTGGATTATGGTCAGTAATAAATAGCCTAAGTATTACTCTATATGTTTCACACAAGTTAGCCTAACTCAAACTATCCTTATTGCCTACACTACATTTAGATACAATTGTATATGTACAATTGAATAACCTACAATGTATCTAAAACAAAATGCAAACATTGCAGTTGTATGTGTTGGATCTGATTGGAGAAAAGTTTTTTATGTACGGTTGTACAGGGCTGCCGTAAGGGCCTGTGGGCAGCGGTAGGGGCGGTAGTCCTCATCACGTTAATAGCTGTCCCTCTAGCAGTTTATTTAAACAGTAAGTTACTTTACAGTAAGTCTCTTATCCGCTGTTACTTGTCACGCCTTTATTTTTCTGTAGCTGCATCTTTCTCTCCTCTCTCTTGTCCCTTTCTCGTTTTTTCTGTAAATGGGTTATTTGCTGGCATTATCATCTCATCAATTTTAAATTATTTGTGTAGGCTATATTTTAATATTGCAAAGCGTTACCTGGCCACTGGATTAAGCGTGTTTGCTAATAAAGTAACAGGGCCAGTAACATGTTCATTTAATAATGCATGATTCACCTTCTCTATGGCGCCACCTTGTGAATGTAGGCTAAACGTATCCTAGGCGAGTACGTGTTATTTCTTCCCTTAACAATTATGTAAAATGCATCAATCTATAGGAACGGCCCCAGGTGCCAAAAGGTCTTTCACCCTTGACGATTATTTCAATGACACCATAAAATGGAGATCATACAAATTACGGTGGATATCAGGTATCAGTTGTTAAACCAAACCTAATCTGTGTATTTTTATATGCAGAATTAGCGTGATAATTTGTTTTAATGGACTTTTTACATCTACAGATAATGAATATCTGCATAAAACAGATGAAGGACATTTATTCCTCTACAATGTTGAAACAAAGGAGGAGTCACTGTATTTGAGCAATGCAACCTTTGTAAGATATTTACTATATATGACAGTTCTTCAGTAAGATATTTTGCCACATATATTTTTACAATAATTCATTTGCAGGAACAAGTGGATGCTACAGATTATATCCTTTCATCTGATCATAAATATGTCTGTTTTGAAAGCAACTATACTAAGGTGAGAAATACTTTTTCACAATTAAGGCACACCTAACTTTGAAGTTGATACTTCAACAAAATGGTAAACCTCAATACCAGTTTGTACTTCACTCCAACAGCAATGGAGACATTCATACACAGCCTCATACTCTATGTATGATATGGAACAATCGTAAGTAGCCACGTTTTTATTTCGCTTTCCAATTTTATGTATTTTATAACCTCTATTATTTGTTACATTTTTATGGCAACAATATTTATATAAATATACTGACTTATTTTTATCAAATATTTTAGAACATTTGTTAGCCCTGTTAATATTCCAGACGACGTGCAATACTTTGGATGGGCACCAACAGGAAACAAATTTGTGAGTGTTGACTGTTTTAAAATACAACCTTGTCCATCCCTGTAATCCTGTGCCAAGCCTTTAATGCGACAGAGCACTTATTAAAATAGTAGGTAGATATCGTTGCCCAGTAAACACTGTTACTGGAGCTGAACCATATTATGAAGATGCAAGGTCATCAAAATATACAGTAAGTATACTGACAAGTCCCAGGTCATAACCAGTGTCTTGCTGTTGCAGGTGTACATTTGGAACTTCAATATTTATTTGATACAGTATGTGACTGCTCAACCCATACAACTGACTCACAATGGAAAGAAGAATGAAATCCTAAACGGTGTCCCAGACTGGGTATATGAAGGTAAGTAATCTTAATAAATGTAATGCATCGATTAAAGTCCTCGGTGATACATAAAGTCTACACCATGTGTCAGTAATGATGTGCATGAACTGTCTGATGTCATCCAACACAGTACGTAGGTTCGATTAGTTTGTTATTTTGTTGTTGTTCAGTTGTATATTTCACCTATTCCTTCCAGAGGAAGTGTTTGCATCCAATGAGGCAGTATGGTGGTCAAATACAGGGAAGTATTTGGCTTATGCAGAGTTTAATGATACTGAAGTTCATATCGTGGAGTTCTCATTGTATGGATCAGGGCAATACCCCACTACAGTGGCCATTCCATATCCCAAGGTATGAAACTGAAGGTATCTTAATAACACATAATAAAAAGTGTTGTTCACTGTTGTATGAAATTGTTTTCATCTATTAGTTGCATTTTGGATTCTGCCTTAATTCACAGACAAATTGTTGCTGATAATGATAATGAATGCTGATAATGCACACATGACAAACATAATATTGTCTTGTGTCCATACAGTATGTCACAATGATTTATTTTAGGCAGGTTTAAATGTTAGTTTTGTATTGTGACATAACTGCTGTTAAGATCGAATGTTGCTTTGTGTCCCTGTTGGTATACTGAGTCATACTACAGTATACTTTATGTTTGTGACGTTAAAACAGTCTCTTACCTCTGATTCATGTCTGAAATGTACTGTACCCTGGTTTTGTTCACATTCAGGCTGGGTCAACTATACCTAGGGTCAAACTGTTAGTTATTGATTCAACAAATCCCTCAAGACGCACTGAGATTGTTGCCCCAAAGTCCATTGCATCCAGGTCTGTCTGTATAATCACGATTTTGACATTGCTGTGCAATAATGCTCAGTCAAATATCACAATGCATTTAAAACCTAAATACGTCCAATTGCCATTCCTCAGTGATCACTTTCTGAGTTCAGTGACCTGGGTTACAGATGAGCGTGTCGCTGTTCAATGGCTCACAAGGAAACAGAATTATGTGCTTGTGCAGCTCTATGACTTCGATGGAAGCAGCTGGATGGAGAAGCAGGTAGCTACTGTATCACTTCTCTGATGACATGTTAGCATCCTGGTCTAAATGTATTTAGCACACTGCGTGAATTAACATGTAGTGTGTGCATGTGTGTTTGGGGGAGGGATTACATTATTAAAAATGGAATGTAAAAAATTACAATATAAAAAAGAATACAGTTTGAAGAGACGGCTTCATATTTATTATTAATATTTGCATTTCTTACAGAAATTTGAGCAAACAAGCAAAACAGGATGGGTTGGCCATGTAAGTTAACCTAGAATATAACAAGTACAATCATTTCGTTCTTCAACATGAATGCATTTTTAACACTATCATTAACTCTGTTTCAGTATGTTCCACTCCCTCTGTTCTTTGCTGAGGACAAGCTCACGTTCTACAAGGTGATGAGTGACACTTATGGCTACAAACATATCCATTATGTGAAAGATGTGAGTATATCTTTTTTTGTTTTACTTTCATGTTGCGTTTGTCTTCCTATTAAAAATGTGCTAGTTTAATTGACAGTCATTAGCATGAGATAGTGCTGATTCTGACTCCGCCCCTGACCTCCTGTGATCCATCTCCAATTCTATTGGCCAGCATTGGCAAACACACTAATTAATTAACGGGAAGTTAATAGGATGTATTTGATTGAAACTAAGTGCTCAAAATGACGAGGTCGCAGACCACTGAGCGGTGCCGAATCTGGCTTTGGTGGGAGGAGGTCCTGGGCGGTACACATGAAAAATAAGCTCAGGGCCAAAATTGTTACACTATATTATACGAAGAACTCTGTTCACTTCCATTCATTTTCATTACCACTCTTGTTAAACGCAATGAGGGAGGGAAGGGGGGCAAGTAGCAAAAATGAGGGATGAATGTGAATGAGGCAGAAGTGTAATTTGTACCAGCATGATTGTTAAGCATTATCTTATGAAACAAAATGTTTATTTAAAATATTTAGATTTTAAACTGTTTATTCAGTAATTCAAGTAATATAAGTCTCAAATCCAGATCCGTCTTGTTCCAGCTAAATTTAAGATGCAACCTATAATGTAGGTTCAATTACAGGCTATAGGCTAGATTGATTTGAAAATATTACATACCTTAAGGTACCTTAAAGGTGATATACATTGTATATTTTAAACATGAAAGAGTAGCTGGATGCTAAAAAGGTGTTTTTTGGGATGTATGACTGAATTGTGATGAGACACATCAATGCTGGTGTTAATATTGACAACATTTCCACAGTTTCTTAACTTTTATAGGTTCAAACTGGCTCTATACGTCAAATCTGCTTAAAATCGCATGGTAGAGAGCGTGTTAGTGTTGCCCACCAAGCATCATGTTTTGGTCGAGATGCTGGTGTGCTTAGTGCGACATCTAGTGGCAGAAAGTAATATAAATTCACTTTAATAAAACACTATATGTTTTTTAAAGGGCAAGGCAACACCTATCACCTCAGGCAAGTGGGAGGTTATCTACATATCAAAACTGACAAATAATGCTATGTAAGTAGATGTAAAATAAATAGTCACTTGATATTTGTTGTAAAGGGATTAAATATGCATATTGTTTTTTCTTTTACTTTCACAGATATTATGTTAGTAATGAGTTCCAAGGAAAACCCGGACAAAGAAATCTTTACAAGTGAGGACACTGTAAGAACTAACAACAAACTGTAGTTATGTACTACAAACTGACATGACTTGAGTTTTGTTTGCTCATCAGGACTATGATAGGAAGCAACCCCTCTGCACCCGAGTGTCTTACCTGCAGTCTCTATGAGGACAAGTGTCAGTACAACTCGGCTTACTTCAGCTACAATGCATCCTTCTACCGCATGGACTGCTATGGTCAGTTAGCCCTCCACACCACATATACATGGCCTATGTACAGGAATAGCTGTGTCCAAACCAATCTGGATGTGTAGTCAGTCATTCAGCACTGCAGATTGAGATCTAATACATCTTCAATGCATCTGTTTAGGACCAGGAAAGCCCCTCTTTACTCTAATGGACAACAGAGGCTCAGGTGGAGGTATACAAAAAGGTAAACAAAGAAAACAAAACTCTCAACCGTTGCTGTTCTGAGAGAAAGTTCAACGTTTGGAATGAGGGCCCTCCTCTTTTAACAGCATAAGAACGTAAACAACCATGGACACATTGCAAACATGAAACAAAGGCAATAACACAATATACAATATAATCATGTCTGCAGTATGCATTTAATGAAATACACGAGAATTATTATTATATTATATTATTAAATTGTATTTTATTTTATATTATATTTTACTCCTATGCGTTGTGCTTACTGTACCAAGTTGTTAAATAGTTGCCCATATTTTTTAGGTATTTATTTATATTTTTGTTATGATTTTTCCCAAAGAGCTGACTGTTTTGGAAGACAATAAAGAGATAGAGCATATTCTATCTGAATTTCATATGCCAACTATGCAGCATGGAACCCTGAGGGTTGGAGGGTTTGGTGAGAGTGCCTAAAAATCCCTTTATTCTTTTAATAGTTTATTTTAACATATTCACTCCTTTTCAACATTTCCTAACATTTTCACCTACAGATCTATGGTATCAGATGATGTTACCACCAAATTTCAACAAATACAAAAAATATCCTCTTCTTATTGATGTGTAAGTTTATAAAATGTTTCTGAACAGATCATTATTTCAGGTGCTTCCCATGCTATCACTGGAGCTGTAGCTATACCATTTTTATATAATGTGTCGTTTGTACAGGTACGGCGGCCCATGCAGTCAGAAGGCAGACTATCGGTTCAGGCTTAACTGGGGTACATATCTCTCCAGTACAGAGGGCATAATTGTTGCCAGTTTTGATGGAAGGGGAAGCGGTTACCAAGGTGACAAAATAATGCACTCAATCTACCATCGACTTGGCACCTATGAAGTGGAAGATCAAATATCAGCTGTCAGGTAAGGTGCTCTTCAACTACCCAATCAATGTGTAAACTGATTCATTCAATTCAATGTGTAAACTATTCTGATAAGCTAAATGCATGATATATCGCAGTCATTAAAAGGTTGTGTCTGTATTTATTAATTAAATTGATTGTATTTCTTATAGGAAATTCATTGATATGGGTTTCATAGACAAAGAGAGAATAGCTATATGGGGATGGGTAAGTTATTTTGCTTGTCACTTGATCAGACATTTTTGTTTACATAATGTTTTTTACACAACGTTACTAATATTTTATTTTATCTTAATAGTCATATGGTGGGTATGTTGCTTCTATGGCCTTGGGTGCAGGAACTGAACTTTTCAAGTGTGGGATAGCTGTCGCTCCTGTATCTAAGTGGGAATATTATGGTAGGTGCACTGTGTAATTAGTTATTTATTTTACTAAATTACATGAGTAATTAAGTAGTTATTGTAGGTAGGTCTAGCTCATTTAAATGAAGAAGAAGCCTTTTTTACAGTTTATTCCTTATTATAATTTTTTTTACCATTTATACCTTTAGAGATAACTTGGCTGGGGTTTTATTTTCAGATGCTGTCTATACTGAACGCTATATGAGTAGACCAACAGATAATTCTGAATCCTATAAAGTAAGGACCAATTTGTAATAAAAAGTTATATTTCAAACTGAAATGCATACGTAAAATTATTCATATTACTAACTGAAGATATTATTTTAATTTTGCGCTCACTAGAATTCTACAGTGACAAGCAGAGCAAAGAACTTTAAATCGGTTGACTATCTGTTGGTTCATGGGACAGCTGATGGTAGGTAGCCTATATCAAAGCATCCTTCTTGTCATTCTTTTATTAAATAAAACATTTAATAAATAATAAAATAAATACAGTTAAAAATCATTTAGACTTTGAGCTCACATAGTACATTACAAAATGCCCTGTCTTGAGCAACTGAACCCTGTTGACATAATGGGAACATTCAACATGCTTTTGTGGTCAATCAGGTGGTAAAATGTGCTCTTCTTTCCTGTAGACAATGTTCACTTTCAGCAAGCAGCACAGATCTCTAAGGCCCTAGTGGATGAGCAGGTCGACTTTGAGGCAATGGTAAATATTGGTCCAGGAAAGTGGGGCATTGTTGACCTGCATGGTGCTGATTGAATGAACTATACAAATATACCATTTTAACTCTACGCTAATATCTACTTCAACAATACCACATCAGAACCATGATAAACATGATATCTTCTGAATTAATTTATCTAATGTCATATTTTAGTGGTATGCTGACAAGGATCATGGTTTGAGTGGATCAGCCCTTCATCATGTTTACACACACATGAGCCACTTCCTGCAGAAATGTCTCGTCAAACCAAAATAGATGAAAACCACAGGCATTGACAGCATTTACTACTCAGTGTAATTTACATCGTATTTGATAGTGTGTGGGTCTTTTTAAATAAATGTACATTTTGTAACTGTAAAGTTGTTACAGTACATATGTACTGTATGTATGTGTACTGTATTGCCTGTAAAGGTGAATTTATATTTTGCTTGATGTATGAATAAGTGATTTTTTGAAACCAACTGAAAGCCATTAAATGCATGTCTTCTTTGTACCTATGTGAACATGACCTGTGAGACATTAGGTTTAAATTTGACATTTTATTGCACTGAAATGGTTGTGTAATTTGTTTTTAAATAAAATGTAACACTTTATCTTGTAATTAATAATATTTGACTTGCTTGCTTACAATATCACATAGTTGTACTGTACTGTATGTAGCTTATATTTTAATAATATTTAGTTTAGTGTGGAAAACCACAAATTGTAAAGACATATTTTCAGAAGAATATTGGAGACCTTTTTTAAACTTGCCATATAAACAATGTAACCCAATGAAATACAATTCCATATTACCATGGACACTTTCACCATGTTGGATATTGAATATTGCACATATACCACTTAATTGTATTCCAAATCAGTATTGCTATAATGGGGCTTAGGGTTAGGGCACACTTAATTATTTGTTAGAGTTTTTTTTAATTTTGGCACCTCGCATCAGAGCTTTTACCACACAGATATCTGCTCTTTTTTCTTTGTTCCCATCCAAATACATCCATTGGAGTGAGCTGACTAATGGATTGAGAGTAATAGGAGGAGGGTGCCACCTGGGACTCTGTCACCCTGCTCAACTATATAAGATTTCCTCCATCCAAGGAGAGACCATGATAACGGGGAGAAAGCACGCACGCACCCAGGCACCTGCGCATCTTTTACGCTCCCCTCTCTCGTACACATTCGCCAGGAAGGAGCGCACAGGTGAGCAAGCTCTTCTTCACAATCGTGGCCAACTTCTTGCCCAGGTTTGCCTCCTCACTCAACATGTTGCGTTGTTAACACCACTGGACTGTTTCCACAGAACCTCTGCCGGTGTATTTTTGTACATTTACGCTTAGACGCTCAAACAATGAAAAGTGCCCACTGTGTGTCTGGACTCCTGCTTCTCATCCTCATCCAGACCAGCTGGCAGCTTCCTGACCAGGACACAGAGGAGCACTCTAAGTAAGTTGTTTATCTTATTGATTTATTTGTGTGTGTACTTCATATTGTATGATATATGAAAAGCTGGTTGGGAATGTATCGTTTCTCCTTACTTTTTACCTTTTCTGCACGTAGACTGTTGATGGAAGACTCCATGTTCAACGAACCCAGAGGGCTGTCAAACATGAAAAGGCATTCAGAGGGAACTTTCTCCAATGACTACAGTAAATACCTGGAGGCAAGACGGGCACAGGACTTCGTCCAGTGGCTGAAGAACACCAAGAGGAGCGGGTGAGCCTGTCCTTCTTTCACTTGCTTGACTTCATTTCCAGACAACTTTGACTGTTATTTAAATTAATATTTAAATAATCGACAATCAATAATTTGAGGTAAAGTTTACATCCATTTTAAGGCATATGGAGTATACACATTATCTAGACATACATCAGTGTGATTTTAATGCTAAATATGCAGACCTTTAGTCTGCAAATCAGCAGCTCGTCAAAACACATTTTATATAATAGAAGAAATTATGTGTAAGAAATGTTTTTTTCATTTTAAAGTTCCAAGTAAGTTTTACTTGAAATTACCACTAAACTATCACCACAGTGTATTTTCACGTATTTACAGTATATTGCTGTTGAACAACTGGCAACAAATAGCCAGTATTTTTCCTCTGAAACCCATGTCGTTTTACCGCAGTCCCCTTCGACGCCATGCAGATGGGACCTATACCAGCGACATGAGCGCTTACCTGCAGAACCAGGCAGCCAAAGAGTTTGTGTCCTGGCTGAAGACAGGCAGAGGCAGGCGAGAGTAGAGCTCACCAGACGTCACGCTACACTCTGTGTCGTTCCATGTAAACCTGTATCTCCCTTTTCATTGGTCATGCTATTAAATTCCCCCGTGTAAGAAGCTTCTTCATTGGTCCTTAATGTTTTAAGGAGGCGAAGTTGTCAGAAAGCCAAGTTTGAAATGTGTGGTCCATCAGAATTGAGCCCATGTGTTTGAATGTTCCTCCTCACTTAAACATGTATGAAACTGTTGCCATAGTAAACTGTATGTGTGTTGCAGCTTGGATAATTAGCCTACTTCTGTAGATAGATAATTTTATAATTATTCATATTAAGTCAGATTTAGTTTTCAATAAAGAAATGTGTACACTCAATGAGATCCCATCTGTTACTGTACATTTCTTTGGTATACAAAAGGACTGTGCCAATGATGCAACTCTCCTATCAAAAATGATATGAAACTGAATGTAAAGGTATCTGTTAGCCATGACAATGGTTTGATAAATGGAGATAAAAAACATAGTGTTGTTTTGACTTAATAAACAAAATAGCAGTCACATTGCAGTAGGAATATAGACCAACTATATCCATATCTTGCAGAATCCTAAAAGCATATCACTTTCTTATAATGCATAACAGTCTAACAAACCAGTCAATATGTTGTGTAGTTTGCTGTAGGCCTAGCTGTCATTTCATTTGTGACATTCAGACAAATCTGAATCCCTATTCAGTGAAGTGAAGCGGAAGAGAAATCAATGACCATGCCACTATCATTGGGAAAATGCCCTCTGGGGTTTTAATGAATTAAGGAATTGGTGTATCCTACCTGTCAGCTGTTGACGTGAGAAAGATTTCCCACTGAAGCCCTGGCATCGAGCCGCAGAGAGTAAGGCTTACACCGATAGGAAATGTCAATCAGCGGAAGCATAGCTGGGATCACTGATTGGATCAACACTGCTCAGCTCGTCCTGGCATGGAGACAAACAATAACTCACATGAGCCAGCTAGCTGACATGCTTTGGGATGTGCTACCTCTCTGAGCTGTCATCCACAGTGCATCAAACCATCTGTTGATTACAAAAAGCCTGGCCCACGCAAATCTATTTATAAGATAAATCTGCATGGGTCATGTGCCATGCATTTGACTAAGTTGATGTTAAGTGTATCAAGTATGCATATTCGTAGGCTAGCTGTCTAACCATTTATAAAGCCGTCAGAAGTGTAATTTGGGGTGAGGTACTTTCCTCATTGAACAATGAGTAGAGCCATTACAAGCAAACCAACAGTGCAAATAGAAATGTATGACGGTAATAGCATGCACACACAACACAATATTACTGTGTGAATTGTAATGCAGGATATGATGTGCTGTGGTTCACGTCATTGGAAATAATTACAGACAAAGGGAATGTTTAGTGTCAACACATGTATTTGTATATTTGTGAGTTTGATAATTATTGATTACATTTATTGAATCAGTAAAACTCAATAATGTTAAAAGGCATAAAAGACTTGCATTATAAATGTACAAGCAATAATGCTGACATATACAGTAAGATCCAAAAATGTATGCTGACAGAAATCCTTCCCTATTAGACTTTACACATCTAATAAGAGGTATTGCATTAAAGTTTTTCAAGCATTAGTTAAATATACTGTATGTTTATTAAAAACATTTAAAATTGGACTCTAAATTTGTATAAGGTGCAAAACAGCAGCTTCGTTGGTACGTATAGTGAAATATGTCTAATAACAATACTTTTATGAATCTATAGTTATGCTAGTCATTAGCCTACCAACAATAATGAACAATAATTGCATTAACACAGACTTTTTATAAATAGGACAGCCATACAGAAATGTATATTTCTTGGATGTACAATAAACCATACAGTGTACTGATTAAATACATTTCAATAAAAAAAACACGTGTACAGTAATTGATTCATAAAAAGGCAAAACATAACATACAAATCAAAGTAATATGGTAAACGTAAACTGATTCACAAGATAATGTCTGGGGTCAATCAATTGCATGGTGAGGGGACACCACCTTATCAAAGCCCCTGTACACACTCCCTCCCTCTGTGTGTGTTGTAATCTAAACTCTGTTCTTTGATGTCATATCATGTAAGTGCGTGCGTGCGTGCGTGCGTGCGTGCATGCAGGTTCCAGGCTCCATAAATACAAACATAAACAAAGTGCCGAACACCCCTCACAACAATGCAGCTATTGGCTTTGCAATGTATTTCAATGTGTGGGCCACGGCTTCTGAGGGAGTTTGTTTTGATATGAGCTCGAAGTTAGCAAGCGTTCTCGAGAATGATGCTGCCTTTAAGTAACATGTGCATGTGTACAAGAGCTTTTACTACCCCAACCAAACTCTCCTTTAACTTCTGCATTTTATACAATTGTTCCATGGTAGACTTCATATAGAAATACTGTATAATAATTAAAAAAACATATAAACAATGGTACAGTATTAAGGGGAATGTACATGTGTTAACACCTCAATCAAACAGCACATCTATTGCAGAAATTTCGCTTAGTGAGTCTAAATAAATAGTTTGTGGCCTGTTTTGTTTGACAAAAATTAATCCACCATTCAAATGTACAGTAGCAATACCATAGAGAATGTATATGCCATAAATAGCATTCAATAAAACATTGAAATTGCTATAGAAACAATTGAATTGTGTGGCAACAAAACAAGTATATGGTATCAAATACAGCAAGACTGAGCGGGCTCTAACCAGTGTCTTTGGGGTCTTGTGTATTTCTGGAGTTAGTCGACGGCATTCCAAGTGTTCCCAAAAGAACCCTGAGACATTTCATCTGTGATGTTGATGATTGGTGTTACACCTCTGTGAAAAAGAAGAGGCGGGGAAGAGATTCACACTTCCATTTTGCCCCGCCAGCGAGGTAGGGTTAATTGTATGTTACGTGCGGAAAGCCACCAGTATAATGACAGTTACTTACTTGTAGCCTTGTAGTGGCACTTGTACAACTCTGTCGTCCTCTGCCAGCATGCCCTGCTCCTCCTCCTGAATAAGAGACACAGGGTTTTACACCAGGAGATATGTGTGTTGGCTAAATACCCCTGCCAGTGCCTGTGAGCAAGACACAGGCTTTAGAGCTGGAGGCAGCCCATTGGGCATCAACATCTGCCCACTGCCCTTCAGTAGTTAGGATCGGTAAAATGACCCCAGACAGAAATGAACAAATTAAAGAAAAGAACAGAATATAATAACTAGCAGTAATAAAACAGATGCCTCTGTAACTGTACTATGCACAAAAACTGAATAGATTTAATGTATTGCTTTTTTGAGATGTGGAAAGCCTAGAAAAAGACATACGTTTTCTTCAAGGTCCTCAAGTTTCTTCTTCTTGCTCTCTGGCATGAGGTCGTCCAGCCAGCTCAGCTCTCGCTTGGTGAAAATACAGTCCATCAGCTTCCGGATAAACACCAGAGCCAACACCTGCACATGGCACACACTGCATTATATTCTGCACTTAATATCTAATAACATCAACATTACAATACATTACAACATGCAGTACTGTAGGTCTGCATTACACACTGTGTTCTAACTGCCTGCACATCCTGCACTCCTCACATACACACACACACAATCTCACAGACATGGATTAACCACTAGTCCAAGACAAATAGAAAAATACAATGAAAAAGTTCTTAGTCTAGGACTAGGCTTTAGCCATGTCTGTGGAACCGGCCCATACACGGTTACAGTAACCGGGCAAAAAAACGTAACTGGAGTTATGGGGTTGCAATTACAGTATTAACACAATCAAGGAATGTACTGTACCCTTAAATCAAAATTTTAAACAGGTTTGGTGTTTGTCTCACCATCATGGGAAACACGACGGCAGCCTTGGAGGTCTTGATGATCCAGAGCAGAGCCAGGCAGCTCAGCTGGATGATGGTGAAGAGGTGGACCTTCCTTAGAGGGACATGGCGCAGATAGATGAAATCTGGCTGGTGCTTGGCCGGCATGGCAAACAGCTTCAGGCGGTCGAAGAGCTGGAGTGCACAAAGAAGAGTCTTGTTCTGAACGGTAACCAGAAAACGTATTTCTACAGTGACAACCAGGGTTGGGTAGGTTACTTTATAGATAGTAATCCATTACATTTACTTGTTACCGGACTAAATTTATAATCAGTAACATAGTATTTTGGATTACCTAAATTTAGTAACATCATGTGATTACTTTCCATTACTTTTAGATTACTTCACGACTAAACATTGTTCTTTGAAATGCCATTCAAAGCAATTTACTGTGTTGGTGCGCCAAATCTTTCTATTTGTTTTTATGTCATTGCTCGGGGAATCATATTAAAGTATGACTTAATTTCAATTATTGACTGACGTTAATGAAAGGTTAATAAGAGAGCAGCCAGTTGTTTTATGCATTTTACTCTTAGAAGTAAGTCTTAGAGTCTTAGAAGTAATCATCTAATTAAACAAAAAACATGTAATCTGATTCCACTATGTTAGCTGGTAACTACAGTGGATTGCAGTTACTGTTTTTTTATAAATAGTTACACCAATTTTAGGGTTATGGTTGGGAAGTAACTGATTACATGTAATAAGTTACTTCCCAACCATGGTGATAACACAATATTTTAACAAAGGTGATGTAAAAATCCTGTTGATTAAACAAACAAAATGGAACATTTACTTTATAGATTGTGAACAATTAATATAAAATGAATGGTTATGATTATGGTTTTAATCCTAATACAGATTTGAATAATGTCTGATTAATTACTGTATTACCTGTATGCCTCTGAGAGAAGATGCTCCCATATAAAGGAATACTCCATATAACACAGGCATGGGTATAAACTAAAAGTAAATAAAAAAAAAACATACCTTAGACAACAAATCACCTAGTGTAGAAAGTGATATTTCCATGGGTAATCAGCAATTTTAGCAGTAAATATAAAAATAAATAGCAACATTTCGAGGACTGTGATTTAAAAGTACAAAAGCCTATAGGGACGAAATGTAATCTTAGCAGCTAAATATAGCAGGAGAGAAGCTGTTACGAGGAGCCAAGTCAACAAATGAACAAATGGAGCGTGTCTAGCCTTCAGCACAGAGGTCATGAAGACTGAGCAGCCCATGAGGATAAATATCATGAGGCCGGTGAAACGCTGCTCTCTGATGCCAAGGAACTTGGGCTGCTCTCCGGGGGCCGAGCACTCCGACTCCAGCTTCAAGCTGTTGACGTGGGAGATGGACAGGACGGTGGCGGCCACGAACCATGGAAGGCCCATCAGGGAGCACACGCCCAGCATTAGCCCTACCATGAACAGGTCCAGGTGATAGCCACAGCCCTTCTGAATGTACGCAACACACAACAGGGAAAAATCAACGGTTTACTAAAAGGTAGCTCTTCATCTCAATCGAGCCTATACTTGATGCTAAAACCACGCTAGGTTCACTCTCTAGTCAGTGCCATCTGACAAGTAACCCTGCCAACAATCTGCACAGTGGCTGCCCACTGCTCCCTTGAGGGATGGGTTAAATGCAGAGGATCAGTTTGGCTACATGTATGCAACATGTGACAATAAAAGGCACATTTACCTTTTCCTTTAGCTCTCCCAGTCTGGTTTGTTTGATAGTAAATTATTGTCTTTCTTAAATAATGCAAAAAATAATGCATAGACAATCTTAATGAGATTATTATGGACTATAATTTGAAATCTCATCGCCTGTGTCCTGGCAACAGCCTATAGAGGCAAGAACAAACTGTTGGCTATACCTTGAGCTTGTGTTCCTTCCTGTTGATGATAACAGCGGTGATCTGTTGGTCCATGAAAATGAGGATGGTGCAGAGCAGAGCAGGGATGACTGAGATGACAGCAGTCCACCAGGGGTTGGTTCCTAAAGGGTTAATGAACCAACCCCGGTCATCTCTGGTTGGCTGTTGAGAGAATATTGCTGTTGATTTAGGTGGGCAGAACAGGCTGTGGAAATTGTCTATTTGTAATGCTATCATCCTCCGCTGACGACGTGGCTCAAACAGATCATAAAATGCCAGGGATAAATTATTGTTTGTGCAGCTGATATCTATTGGTTGTTGTCTGTAGAACAATGGTGCTATCTTACCTTAAACACACTGGGAACCTTTAGTTTTGGAGAGGGGACCCCTAAGGCATAGTCTACCAACACCATAGTTAAGATAGTGATAAAAACAGCAAAGTCACTTATGATGCTCCTCACCTGAAAAAGGAGAAGCCTTGTAAGATAACTGCAATCACCCTGAAATCGGTTTTACTTTCACATATTGTTTACAAAGAAATCACATAAAATAACCCTCTGACATCTAAAACAATGCAGTACTGGCATATTACCACAAGAGGGCCACACTGCACTACATTCTGGTAACACATTATGCCATGATGAGTATAACAGTCAACTTGTCTGAATAATGATGAACACTTATCATAGATCACGTATTACATACTGTGTATTATAATAGTGAAATTATAATACATGATATTTAATACCTTTGTGGGAAAGTAATTGCTGAACTTGAACTCCTTGAGGAAAGCCGACATGAACACAGTAGAAAAGAAGAGAATGACGCACCAGAAGAAGACGTCTGGAACATAGGGACCATGTGGGCCACAAGCGCTGCCATAAAACTCCCCTCGCTTCTCAATGCAGTCCTGCAACAACAGTTAAAGGGCAGGTTTAAGTCCACCAAGCTGACTGTATATACAAGACAGTTTAAGAGCATCCGTGCCCACAAAAACTTGAGTGAGTATATAAAGAAGTGCTTTTATGGTGAGTAATCCAATGCAATCCGGTCTGCATTTCCTTAATCTCTGCCTTTGGTTTGACACCAACTGGAAGAGCATGCCACTTTAGCGTGGAACAAGTTAAATGTGGCTTTATGTGTTTTGTACGTGTGTACGTGTGCATGTGAAATACATGACTAATCTTTTCTTTTTATGAATGGGAATTTGGCAAGTTACTTTGGCCTCCAATGCTTCCCAGTAGATTTCAGAGGCTGTGATGTTGTTCCTTTCCCAGAAAGTCAGGGTGACATTGCTGGGGTCTGAAGGCTCAACGCACAAACATCTGTGAGAGTGCACACACGCACACAAGCACACAAGCACACACACACACACACACACACACACACACACACACACGTCACTGAAAAATCTCTCCACTTATAGTATCGCCAAGAAGTTATTAAAAAAAAAAAAAGACCACATATATGTGATCACATGAAAAACTCAAGATTTAATAGTAAAGGGTTTGTTTCTATTTATACTA
>JAODLL010034531.1:0-22385 GCA_026546735.1 Forbesichthys agassizii | reverse complement strand
ACTTTACATTGCAGAAAAGTGTAATTTCTTCATTGTTGTCACATGAAAAGATATGCTCACATATTTGCAAATATGAGAGGGGTGTACTCACTTTTGTGAGATACTCTGTGTGTGTGTTTATATATATATATATATACATACATACATACATACATACATACATACATACATACATACACACAGTATAACTAAGGCAGACCGACCGTATGTGTAGATAACACTGGATTTCATGGTTCTCCGTCCTCCATTTTGAGTTACGACAGTCTTGCATGGCTTCTCTTTAGCCCTTTTCACACGTTCCTGGTTAATTATGTGCATGACCGTGCATGCAGGCACAGCTAGTGAATCTCTCTATTCAGACATGCAGCTCCACCCTGGGACATTTACTTCTTGTGTATGTTCATACCATAGAACTAAAGTACATCCATGCCATGATTAATACTGGCATAGTACAATAGCATGGAGTCCAGCAGAGGGCGGTAGTTAATGCAACAAAATATGAATGCTGCAAGCGCCATGAACAAATAAACGTTTTCTAGAGACTTCCGTTTACAGCTTACTTTTGAGCTGGCTTCGCACAATTTGTTTCTACATAAAATACATGCAGCAGATGTACACCTATATCCCATCTTACTCCGTTGTCAGCTGGAGGCTATTTATAGGTGCGGTTTGTGCGGAAGCCCTGCTACACTACGGCATGTGAATTTGCTACCGTATTGCTTACAAAAAGTATACAAATATTTTAGCGTTGTGTTCCAACTATGCAACAGTTTACTTGTTTTTGGGCTGCTGGAAAAAATAATTGTTCTCGCGCTTATTAGGTTTTTGTGTTTTTTTATATTGATATTACTCTGCAAGAAAGCCTGAAAAACCTTTACCTAGATTATGATTGGTGGAAACGCTAGCGATTTCCTCTCGCTGCCGATTCAACATTTTAATCGCTAGCGTCAGGTTTCGGTTGATAGGAGCGGTCGGTCCAGCAGCTACACCAAAAAGTCAACCCGCGACCTGGCGATTTCTGTTGATAAGCAGTTGCTCCCACATGCACAAGCGAAAATCGCTTCTAGCTTTATACAGCATGTGTGAAAAGGGCTATTGGCTCAACCTGGAGTAAGGTCTGATTTGAGCGGGATATGGTAGTGTACCTGGGTGGTACACTACCATATCCCGCTCAACGTTAACGTTCCCTCCCTCACACATTCAGACAACGGAACAAACCGAAGCCGTCGGTGGTACACTGGAACATTGCAGAGAAAAAACAATGGTGGGACTTGCATTAAAACGCAAATGCACCACAAATGGTAAGAACACAGCGATATACAGCATATCCTATTTTGTGGGTGTTTACAGATGTTAGCACAGATAATATGTGGCTGTATTTTTCCATATTATTGTTATTTAGTTAATAGTAATCTCGATTTTATTTTTTTGATTGCATTTCTTACCTATGCTGTAACAATGTACAATGTGAATTAACTGAACATTTAATTGATCTTGTTGCTAAATCTTGTCGGCCTATCGACACCTATTGCATCTTAACTGTCCTGGACGGGTGAATTCCTCTTTAATGTGATTAAAGGCTATATAAATAAACTTGAATTGGTCAATAAAGTACTTTCCTAACCATATCCTATATTAATTGGCGTCATTCCTCTCGGTAGGATAATTCTCATGTCATTATTCTGATTTCTGTGTTCTTTATTGCAGCACAAACTCCTCCAACAAAGTTTATGCCTTCTCCATCATCTCCCACGTCCTTGGATTCTCTGATTGCAACACTTAACGCAGAATTCTCCCTCACAAAGGCTGAGGGTGATGCTGGCGACCGGGATCTTTCTGAGGCTAATGGCAACGGTCGTGATGACGACAAAGATAATTATGGTGATGAAGAAGCTGCTCCAAGCACCCTCCGGCGGGACATCCCACCCATGGGGAAGCCCTGTACGGAGGTTTGTAGGAAGAAGTGTGTGATGAGGATCAGTGCTGAAAGGAGGCGAGAGGTGCATAGCACCTATTGGAGGATGTCTTACCAAGATAAGAGAAAGTTCGTCTACGCAAACGTCACCCAGCATTGTGTGCAGCGCAGAACGGGATCTGTCTCGAGCAGGAGAGGAATGTCGTTAATTTACCGGCTGAATGACGAGCGTGGCAAACCACAAATTGTCTGTAAGCCCTTCTTCCTGACTACCCTAGGTTACCACCACAAAAATGACAGTTTGATTAGAACCGTGGTTAAAAACACAAATCTTTTAAGTTTGTCCCCGCCCCAAGACCGCAGAGGAAAACACACACCTCCTAATAAATTAAATTTGGATCCGGTAAATGAACACATTGAATCATTCCACCCTATAGTCATCCATTGCCGGAGAGGCCCACACCTCAGAATTCTGCCCTGCAACATCACTATCCAGACTATGTACAAGCTGTATACAGAGGCCCAGATCGTGCCCTCTGTCTCATACGAGACGTATCGCAAAGCAGTGAAAGAAAAGAATATCAAAGTCAAGTCCGGTAAGAGATCCCATGTCCCTTGTCCTTCATTTCACCAACCTTAGGGACATCATGGAGCTTTAGTGTGAAAACATCCGGACACACGGGAAGATTAGTTCGTAACCAAGATCAAACTGATGCCACATGGCCACAAGGTCTTGTCTGGGTGGAGGAGAAGGACCACAGTGGCCCCAGGCCCTGAGAGGTTCAGGGCGGGTTCCCGAGGCTGCCCCAAGGCCTGAAGAAGATCCACGAGACTAGTTATTCGACAAAACCGTGTTGGTCTTCGCATTCAACCTGGCGACAAAGGTGTGGGAAGGATATAAGAAGGCTGACGTTCTGACTAAGCTTTTCGCTTTGATGCCTCCAAATATCCATCATCTATATTGTTGAAATATACTGTGAAGTCCTAATCTCTCAATAAACGTACACTATATTGACAAAAGTTTTGGGACGCATGCCTTTACATGCACATGAAGGTTAATGACACCCCAATCTTATTCTGTAGTGCTTAATGAGGAGTTTGCCCACCCTTTGCAGCTACAACAGCTTCAACTCTTCTGGGAAGGCGATCCAAAAGGTTTGGGAGTATGTTCATGGGAATTTTTGACCATTCTTCTAGAAGCACATTTGTGAGGTCAGGCACAGATGTTGGATGAGAAGGCCTGGCTTGCAGTCTCCACTCTAATTCATCCCAAAGGTGTTCTATCGGGTTGAGGTCAGGACTCTGTGCAGGCCAGTCAAATTCCTCCACACATACTCGCTCAGTCCTTTATGGACCTTGCTTTGTGCACGGGTGCGCAGTCATGTTGGCCATCCCCAAACTGTTGGGAGCATGAAATTGTCCAAAATGTCTTGATATGCTGAAGAGTTAACAGTTCCTTTCACTAAAACTAAGGGGCAGAGCCCAACCCCTAAAAAACAACCCACACCATAATCCCCCCTCCACCAAACTTTACACTTGGCACAATGGAGTAAGGCAAGTAACCGCTCTCCTGGCAACCGCCAAACTCGGACTGATCCATCAGGTTGCCAGACAGAGACGCATGATCATCACTCCAGAGAACACGTCTCCACTGCTCTAGTGTCCAGTGGCGACGTGATTTACACCACTGCATCCAACACTTTGCATTGCACTTGGTGATGTAAGGCTTGGATGCAGCTCCTCTGCAATGGAAACCCATTCCACGAAGCTCTCTACGCACTGTTCTTGTGCTAATCTGAAGGCCACACAACATTTGGAGGTCTGTATCTAACACAAACAGCTGACCGTGGAGTATTTAGTAGTGAGGACATTTCACAAATGGATTTATTGCACAGGTGGCAAGCTATCACAGTACTGTGCTTGAATTCAGTAAGCTTCTAAGAGCGTGCCATTCTTTCACAAATGTTTGTAGAAGCAGTCTGCATGCCTAGGTGCTAGATTTTATACACCTATGGCTATTGAAGTGATTGGAACACCTGAATTCAATGATTTGGAGGGGTGTCCCAGTATTGGGAATATAGTGTATTTTTTATATTCTGTATCTATAGATTATTTTAAAGATTTATTTCTTCATCAATGTTCTGATTCTACTGTATAGCGTGTAGGCATATATGTTATATATTGCATGTATTATAACAAAATCAAGCCAGCTTTAAAGGGTGCATAATGTCACTAGAAATTGAAACATGACAAATTTGACCAGTCTCTAGTGAGTTTTTGTTTGTGGTATAACACAACTACATTATGCAGTATTTAGCATTAAACAATGATGTATGTACATTGTATGACTTCCTTGAACATTCTCATTGGCATTTTAGATATTTTGTAAATATTGAGGAGCTGAGAGTTACTCTGATAACACACTAACTACCTACATTGTATATAAAGAAGGCAAATAAAATAAATAAATAAAATTAAAAGGATATCAGGGGTGCAACTGTCAGTGAGACTGCGTCAAAGCTATGGCGTAACAAACGTATGCCAACATTTCTTACATTTCCATGTGAGACAGCAGGGTAGAAGACCATTTAGAATCTAAATGGTCTTCTGCCTACATTTTAGGTGATCCCCTAGGATTAGAAAGTAATCAGCGTAGTAGTTACATCTCATTCTCATGTTTTTTCTTTGGCCACAAAGTCTGAGGCCTAAATCTTGCGCTGAAAAACATGCAAATTATATCGTACAAGAAATTGCACTGTTGTTATAGTAACAAATTTCAATTAATCTTACCCTTTCAAACTTGACTTTGCTTTTGCTCTTTTGAAAGTGTAAAGTTTTTAAGTTTTGCAGCAACACTTTTTGACTGACTCACAAAACTTTGGTGCTTTTTGCTGCGAGTATAATTGATTTCCTATTTACAGTATCTGGGGCCGGAGGAGGCTGATATTAAGGGTGCTACAAAGACTTTCAATGTCAAAAGTGAGAATGATGACATCCTAACTCAATTCAAACCAATGAAAGGAGCCCTTCAGCCGGACAGATGGAAATACAAGCTGATGGAGAGGACTGGGGGTTATCAGAAGCAGACAGTCATTTACCTCCACCTGGTGTCTTTGGAGCCTTGGGAAAATGCCAGCCCCTCCCCACAGAGTGGAGTGAATCAGAGACTGAAGTTAAAGATGAGTGGACAGACTGGACAACCGCAGACAAACTTTGATCCATTGGGACCGCAGAAGACACAGGGAGCTGAGGAACAGGATTTATCTGACAATAGCAGGTTCAGAAGATGTCAGAAACTGAAATCCATGGCCCATGAATTGAAATCCACCAACCCAATGTCATCCTCAACTGCTTGTAAAGTGTGTGGAAAATCTTTTCATAGGAAGAGATCTTTAATGAGTCATGTTAAAATACAATCAAGAGGCTGTGAGTTTTGTGGGAAAGAATTTGATTATGAACAGAGGCTGAGACTTCACTCTAAAATTCACATGACTTGTAGCATTTGTAATAAGACACAGTTAGTCATTTTAATAAACACATCCAGGTTCATAACCCGCAGAACATTAGTTGTGCAGTCTGTAAACGAGTGTTTGCCGATAAAGCCTATCTTAAGACACACATGAGACGTCATACTTGAGAAAGACCTTTTAGTTGCACAGTTTGTAATAAACGTTTTATGCAATCAGGCTCCATTAAGACACATGAGATGCCATTCTGGGGAAAAGCCTTTTTGTTGCACAATTTGTGATAAAAGTTTTACACAAATGACTACTCTCAAAGCACACGAGACGTCATACTGGGGAAAGACCTTTTAGTTGCAGTTTGTAATAAACGTTATACACAATCAGGCTCCATTAAGACACACATGCGACGGCATACTGGGGAAAAGCCCTTTCGTTGCACAATTTGTAAAAAAGGCTTTACTGATAGTGGCACTCTTACAGGACATATGAAGTGTCATACCAAAGTAAGACCCTTCAGTTGCACACTTTGTAAGAAAACCTTTATAGCAAAAAATCATCTGACGGTACACGAGAATTCATACAGAGGAAAGACCTTTCAGTTGTGCAGTTTGTAATCAAACTTTTATTGCAAATTGCGATCTTAAGAATCACATGAAACATAGTGCGCTTGAACAGTTCATTGGCTTAGCTTCACCCTATGTTACCAAGGCAATTGATATTATCTAGAACATTTGAATGATTAAGGGTTTTGGTTTTTAATTAAGCTGTTTATGGAGGTCCTGCAATTCATTTTCAATATAGTCTATTTTTAAGAATTGTTAACCATTGAAAACATTTTTAGTTAGGTTTTCGTCCCAATAAACCCTATTTTAGTTTGGTAGCTGACTGTTATATAATTTTGTTGTAAGCTCAAAATGTGTTCAATAGTTGACAATTTTTTTTTTTTTAAATACAATATTGGAAACTAATTGAGAATCAAATGTAAAACTTGCTTGATTGTAAACGGAATGCCTTTGTAAGAAATTAGTTTTGTTTAAAGTTGCTTCTAATGTGAGGGCTATTCCTAATTTATTATTGCAATCCGTATGGTACTGTAATGTTGAAGGACTCGTTTTGGGTTTAATTTTAAATTGTATGTAATTATGTATTAAAATGAGAGGACAAAAGAATAAATATAAAAGGAATGCATTGTTTAACTGGGTTTTTGTATACATATTTGAGGAATAAATGGAAAGCGATGAACAGACAAGTGAGTACATGTATCATGTTGCAGGCAGAGGTTAGTTGTCTTCAGGGATGCTTGGGTATTGGCAGGCCATGTTGGGGTGGAGGCCACCACTAAACACTAACTGAAAATACATCCAATTAAATGTTGATTAAAATTCGAAACTTTAAATAAACATAAAGTTATAACTTTCACAAGAAAACATTGTAATATAAGTCCTAAATCCAACAGCATAATGCTGTAGAATGCTACTATTTAGTATTTGAGTCCAAACTGTAAAGATGTCAAAAATCGACCACCATATTCTTTGCTGTTTTTCCCATTGTTTATACATGGTTGTTTTGTATTCAAGTGTGTTTTAAAACAATTATCTGAGCAGAAAATAGAAACTATGTATCTGTATTGTCAGAATGATACTATTAGCTAGGCAGGCTACATATTTATGTAGAGATTTAAAACAAAATTCCTTTATGGAGGGAGGTCTGTTGCGATGTGATGTCATTGCACATTAAGGACAGTAGGTGGCGGCATTGGGCATAGTATGCAGAACTAGAAAAGCGAAGAGAAAGAAGGTATCGGAAGGTACGACGTGATGTTGATAGATTGAAGAAGCAGGTCGCCGTTAATTTTGTACCACAGAAGCAAGGAGATCAAAAATAAATAGACACATAAAATGCGGCCGATAACGTGGTTTAGGTCGTCGGTAAACAAACAGATAAGTGAAACTTTAAGTGAGATCTTATCTGTTGTGGACCAATCCCAGCAGAAGAGTGGAGTAGAGAAGGTCAAGGTTTTTGTCACAGAGCGACTGGCAGCGGCTGCTGAGGAAATCTCTGTTGTGTTTGAAAGGGCTATAAGGGACTACCAGGAGGAGATCGAGCGACAACGTAAACTGCTGGACTTTGTTCTGAAACGTGACATGAAATCGCACAGAGAAGGTCAGGACAGCATTCATAATGCTGTAATAAACTGAAAGATGCTGGACAGACAGCTCACGACGTTAAACGTTATCCAAACCATTTAAATGTTTGATCAATGTTCTAGTATTGCCAGTACCTGTTCCAAATGACTGGATTTAAATTGAGGTAGCACTGGATGCAGATTTCCTCATAACATAGCCTATCTTCATTATTAGTATTTGATTAAATGACGTTTGTGATGTACCTTTTCAACAGGGACAATGCAAAAGCTAGTGCTAAAAACTTGCAACCTCATGCCTGTAACTAAACTTAAATACACGGTGCTTTCTTTGTGGCAGGGTATTGGCTTCACTCTGTCCAGATAACGTACTTTAACGTAAAGTGGCTATTTTCCGTTTTATGTAAACGCTTTATTTTCATGGTTGTTTCTCCTTTCACGCCAGATGCCCAGCACTTGGTTGTCTGTAAAGAAGACCATAGCCCCAGACTGGAACAGGAGGAGCCAGAGCGCCCCTACATTAAAGAGGAACAGGAGGAAACAACAAGCAGTCGGCAAAGAGAGGCGCTTCCAGGGCTGGTGGAGTCAGATATCATCAAGTTCACTTTCAATCCAGAGAACGGTGAGGAGAATCGGCTTTCACACCCAAAACAAAGCGAAGACACCAGAGAACCAGTGTCTCTAGCTCGCACCTCAACTGGACAGATGATGAAGTCAGATGAGGAAGACTGGGGATTGTCAGGAGCAGACAAGGACTTTGAGCCTGCTGGCGGTTTGGAACCGGCTACTGAGTGCCAGCCGCTCTCATCAGACTGCAGTGAATCTGAGATGGATGAGGACGAATGGAGAGAGACTAAAAAACCTCGACCTGGTTTAAGAAAAGTGGATTCGGAGATGTCGCAGAGAGACGAAGAGCAGAATATGTTTGTCGGCAGCAATCTCAGCCCTTCTGAGGAGCTGTCCAATGATCTGAACTCCACAGGTGAAAGTGCTTCATCGATCTGTTGTAAAGTGTGCAGGAGGTTTCATCCGACGAAGAAGTCTTTTATGAGCCACATTAAGGGTCATTCAAGAGACTGTGGTTTGTGCGGGAAACATTTAGAGCTGGGAGAAAGCCTGAAGCTTCATTTTGAAGTTCACAAGACGTGTGACTTCTGTAGCAAAAAGTGTGCTACTATTTGTGACCTTGAAAAGCATTTGCTAGTCCACACCAAAGAGAAGCCCTTCAGCTGTGCGATTTGCAAGAAAGAATTTGCCGGGAAATACACGCTGAAGATACACATGCGACTTCATACTGGGGAAAAACCGTACACCTGTGCAGTGTGTCACAAAAGCTTCACGCAGACTGGATCTCTTAAAATACACATGCGATACCACACTGGGGAGAGGCCATTCAGCTGCACGGTTTGTAAAAAGGATTTCATCGACAGGACCCATCTTAACACGCACATGAGGCAGCATACTGGGGAAAAGCCCTACAGTTGTGCGTTTTGCATTAAAAGTTACAGGCGAAACAGTGATCTGAAAACGCACATGAAGATTCATGTGGTAGGAACAAGCGATGGTAATGCAAATGTCCCATTTTATTATGGTCCACTCATTCGTCCAGGTAATGTTGCAACCAATCTCATGCTCCAGTCCTCTATACATCTACAATAAATATGTATGTGTTAATACAGAGCATCTGGCACCTGATTTAAAAAATGCTTCTAACAAGAACACTTCAATGAACCGTACACATTCCTGTGTGGCAAGCATGTAGTGAGTGACTTTAGATTCTGACTCTACTTTAAATGTCATATATGACGCTTGCTGCAAAAACATGTTTCATAGTTGATCTGCAACATAAACCTACTGAAAAAGCAATGCAAAACAGCGGTGCCACATTTTCTTTATCTAAACAAAGAAACAAGAAAAAAAAAACGTAATTTGTATTCAAACCTAAATATTGGTTACCTGACGCACACCCTGTCGTTTGCACATTTTGTTTACAAAAAAGATAAAAGCTACATTAGACCATAATAGTAACACGTTTTTCTTATTTTTTCAGAAATAATCTGCATCGTACAATTTAAAACATTTGCCAATTTGATTTGCACAATTGGGGTTCTTAACATAAAGTGCATCATCATATTTCACTATTAACAACACTAATATACTTTTAACATGCACATTAATGCACTGGAATATGAATATGGAAATCTTTGTTCTGATATTATGAAAACTAAAGGCATTACTATTCCTTACTTCAAACTGGTATTTATCAGAAGCATGTAGGCCAGGCAATAGAACCCATGACCTTTCTGCAGGGGCTTTACCACCCTATCCATTTACCTATCCTGCCGTCTTATTTTAAAGCTTGTAACATGTATAATGGCAGAAATTGACATTCCAAATTTAAATCAATCCTAAATACTGTGTTGAGATTAGTAGTAAAATGTTTACTCTTGACAATTGGTGTTATTTGGAATTCCCTGCTAAAGGCCTAAATCTATGGAGATTTCAGCTTCGTACAAGTGACATCCTGTTTCTCCACAAAAATCCTTTTCTGAGCAGGACTTGCCAAGCTGAAATAATAAGATGCATATGTTGATGTTCTGTTGGTATGTTGTCCAGAAATATAATTGTACTGATTATGCACATTATAAGTGAAAAGAACTCACCTTGGTCTGTTTGCAGATGGATATGACAGTATAGTGTTTTTCCATTTAGCGACGAGTGGGTATTTGGTTGGGTCAATGTCGGCGTTCTCTATGGCAGACAAAACCTCTTTGTCCAACCTAGTAAGGGATTCTCTGACCAAAAAAAAAGAGAAATGAACCAGAACTTTTACTTATACTTATCAATAAATAATTTGGTTTAGAAAATGTAAAGGTTACAGAAAAGAAAAAGATACATTAGGTAGAAAAACAATGTCACCCATGCAACTTTGTTCCGGAAAGCACCTACAACACAGCCTTCATGTTACCAAAGCATTGCAACGGGTGCATTCAACCTACCCCTCGATGAACAGTTTGTGACTGGGGCTGTCTGATGTGAGCATTGTGTCTTCAATGGTGTCTTCCAAAGACCGCACCGACGACGAGGATGACGATGCCGAGCTCCACCTGTACCGCCCGCCAGCTGCCAGACGCTCTGAGCGCTCTGAGCGGTCGTCTGCTGTGAAATACTCCGAGCTGCCCTTGGAGTCCTCGTCCTCCTGCTTCCTGCTAGTCGTCTCCCATCGGTTCCAGAAGTTTCTGTTAGCCAGATCCAGGCCTTTCCCCTCGGCGTCGGGAACGGGGACAACGTCTTCGCTCCCGTTCGCCTCCTCAAACCTCGTCAGGAGATTGCACACCGCTGCACCTGCGCTGCTGTCAGGGAGGTGGGGTGTGTGCCTGCCAGCCATTGGCGTACAGGCTCTAGAGCCCGCCCCCTTGTGGTGTGAAGGAGCCACGCTGCTGCCGTCCTTTCCCTCCAGGTACTTCTCCAGCATGTCCAGGCCTTCCTCGGTTGCCAGGTCAACGAAGTCGTGCAGGAAGTGCCAGTATTCTGCCCACGGGTATTCCGGGTGGCTGTGTGCAATCTCCCTGTGAGTAAACACGTTATAGACGAGAGACCGCTTAGAGAACTCTTTAATGGAACTGTATTGGGGAGGGGGGGGGAGTCTTAGATGGCAAATGGAGGAAAAGAGCCAATCATCTGCTTTATAGCGGCTGAACCCTAAGCCGTTAAGCCAATCATGTAGTAGAAGTGTTTTTTGGGAAGAGTCAACTAATGTTTTAAGCAGTTTTTTCAGTATTTTTTATTAAAAAAAAAAATCTTTCATAATGGCATTCAGATACAGTCTTCCTAATAACGTCCCAGAGGCATTTACCAAGATGGCTGCTGAGAGGCCAGACTTGACACACGCACAGTTCTAGGTCATTACCAGGTTCTGTGTACAACATATGCAGAGGTGCTTATAGAGACCATAAGCAGGGGGGGTGGGGGGTGGGGGGGGGGGTCCATGGACTTCACCATATTTTGACGTACGTCAATCTGAGGCTACAACAGCATTTCTCCAGCAAATTGTTTTGGGATGAATTGACGATATTTCAGGCCATGCACGGCAGATGTATCAGTCTGGGCGCTGCCTACGTCAGCCTCCACAGCAAAATGTAAAGGCAGTGTCACGCCCACTTAAGAGACCAGAAGCGTTTCATTCACACGTCCATTGAAACGCATTACAAGGCTCCATCTTTGTTATTATCGCAGTATCTTTGCTCTCACCTTCCGACGCGTTCGGCTCCCCGGTTGGAGTCTGATTTGAGGATATTGTGGAAATACTGCGCTCGGTCCCTGGAGGGGTTCCTCCATAACTTGTAGAAGCTTTCCCCCTACGAGACAACGCCAATGATCAGTGAAAACACACTGGCTAGTGAAACGAACGCCACCACTTTACCAACGATGCTCACGTGTCCCCCCCAAAGTACCTTGGCGGGGCTGAGGGGACCCACGTAGGCACTCACAGTCCACACGGGGTCGGTAGCACCCCTTTCTGGAGATGGAACCTCCGGGGGCCTTGGTGTGGAGGACAGGGAGATGGTGGGCTGGAAGCTGTTGTCTGTATCCCGCAGCAGGCACACATAACACCTGTCTAGGATGAGCAACAGAATAGAGAGTCACCTCCGTATTATGGGACCATAGTTCAGAAAAAACATGCATGGTAGTCAAGGGCGAGAATAAAATGTTTAGATCCCGTTTGCTTTGTGACACAAAGTACAGGTGTTGTTTGACTTTTTAAAAGAAAGATGTTCAAATCAAGAAACTCTCAGTTGTGCATATATGTAATTAGTAAGACTACAAACCCCGTGTCGCGTACGTGTCATGACGTTGTCGCGCCACAATCCTCAAGCCCAAAGAGAGCATTGTTTTGGTGATGTGTGTTGTGCTTACACACAAAACGTAAGATTACTTTATAGTTTCACAACAAACTGCAACGTTCCTGACTTGAACATGTTTCTTTTATATAAAACGTCGTGTGTACTTAGTGTCACAATTCAAACGGGATATAAAAATAATTGTATTCTCTCCGTTGACTACCATACATTTTTCTTTCCCAAACTAAGGTCCCATAACGCGAAAGTGACTTCGGCTCTCTATATATAATAACAATAATAATAGTACGGGTTCGTTAATTAATTATAATTCATGTAGTCTTACTCTAAAGTGTTATATTAATAACATAATTTAAAGAAGCCTTTCAAGGCACTCAAGGACAACTAACATTGTAAATAAATACACGTGTAATATTAAACATTTGACTAAAATATAAGATTAAAATATGAGATAAATCCAGTAAGACTTTCATGTGCACCAGCGGGGGGAGCATATGGGGGAGCGTAAGTCCATACTGTCCAGGTTAGCTATACAAACACAGTATGTGAAATACTACTGTAGGACGTACCCTCCAGGTAATTCTTGATTTTGTTCTTTATTTGAAGTGTGTTGTTTTGTCGTTGACAGATTACCTGCACACGCACGCACACACACACACACATACACACATTTAGGTTTAGATATCTACTACATGCTACATGATTTATTAAAGGTATAGTAAGCGATTGGAAGCTAATACACTTTGTGTCACATTCACCAGATATCTCTGCTATGTTTACGTTCTCTGTACGTGCTGAAAAAAATATTCCGATACTTCTACACAGGCCTTGCTCCGTAAATAGGAAACAAAGTGGTGCAGCCCGCACACAACAACAATATCCTAACCTTCTGAGTGCATGTTCAATGTGAGGGGGGAGAGCTTCTGAGTAAGCACCCTATGGCATTGAAGGGAGAGGTGTTTTTGTTTTGATTCGAGTTCAACTTATCAAGCGTTCTCGAGAATTACTTACTATACCTTTAAATCACATAATGATAAGACCGTTATTTATATAGTTCTATGGATAAGACACATACGTTGCCTTTTTAACAAACATAACACAGTAAGAACACCTACATCAGAGGGTTTCTGGCTGCATTTGTTCTTTTGGTGTTTGTTAGTAGTGGGATGGGAGCACAGTATGTTGACCACCTCTGGAAAACCAAATTTACAGGCCAAATGGAGTGGAGTGTCGTTGCTCTACCGGAAACAGAATGAGGAATAAAATTAATGTTCACATAAATGCGTTGTCAGTGCAAATGTGCAAATCCATGGCTGTGATTGGACTACTCATTCCCCAATCCTCACACTCTGGTCCGGTGTATTAAGGTACAGGTCTACGATGTAGCGGATTCGTCGATGAAGCGTTTCCTCGTCGTCGTCCTGATACATGTGTCTCATAAACTCCGGGTTCTCCAGGGTGCTCAGCAAGAGACGGACTATCCCAGGCTGGTTTTCTTTGGCGGCTACATGAAGAATATTGTAGCGGCACCCTAGCTAATAAAAAACATTAAAGCAGGGGCCATTATTCTACACAGTTACTTAAACCATTTCACCCATGGTGACTCGTGGGAGTCACAAACTGTGACCCATTTCACACAATCTCAAGTCATGATAATAAATGATTTATTTACTGTATAGTACAATCGTAAAAAGAAACAAAACAAAAAAAGTTACTCCTGTGACTCTTTGACAGCTAATGCGCTAAACTTGCATGCTGTGAACCATGAAGACGAATATTTACATATATCCATGACGTATTCATAGATAGTTATTGAGTGCAAGCTCCTCCCACAACTGATTACTGAGGGTCTAGCACCCCCTTCTGCTCACCCGCCTACAGAAATATTTGGCTCACCCCTTTGCTACCCCTTCTGTAGTCCTGCAGAGCCAGCCTTTACTTGTGTAAAGACTTCGACAAGTCTTTACACAAGTAAGCACTGGTTGGTTACCTGTGTCAAGAGGCCCGCCTACTTGACGTGAGAGGGGCGTTTGGATTGACATGCAAGCCGACCAACTACATAATGGCCAAATCGGACGTTAATTTTATACTGAGGAATTGTTGAGAATCTTAATGAGACGAGTCTGGCTGTTTGTAGGTCGGTGTAAATCTGTTAAAACCTTATGCTATGCTTACTGCTTACTGCATGAAATGAATGGAAAGACTGAAATGACTAAGTAGAGCACTGCACCAGCATAATGCTGGAATTATGTACACAGATTAAAAATGTACTACGCCACTTCCTGATAGTGTAGACAACAACATGCGTACAGGCGGTCTATGTATCAGGCGTTCAGCACCAGTTGTTTATGTGTGTTTTAGTGCTGATGAACGGAAGAGGCTAGTTAGATCCTCTAGAGCTAACTACTTTTTCGCAGACATCTGTTTTGGGTGTTCTGCAATTGTGACTTTACTAGGGCTGTCCCGAATACCATTTTACAGGTTTCGAATACTTGATGGTATTGCCGAACGAGTATTCGAATACTCTTTCTAAAAAAAACCATTAAAAACACTCAACTATAATTAGGAAAAATAAATGAAATAATCTTTGATTCCTCCTGTATTACCCAATAAAAGTGTGTGTTGAATGAATAACCTCGCTCTCTTCTTACAAACAGAGCCAATTGCAATCAAATGTGTTGATGACACGGTGTAGGGCAGGCAATTACATTACAACATGTGGGTTTATATGGAGACAGTAGGGATTAATGGGAAAACATGCGTGCATAATGTGAAAAAACGAATACTCGAATCCCCATGTTTAAATCGAATACATACCCAACAAACAAATACCCGAATATTCGAATATTTGGGGCCAGCCCTAGACTTTACTGCAACAGCGATTCATTGCTATTTTAAATAATTTAATATGTTTCCTTGAGGCATTCAATTTCAGAGAACTTACCTGCACAATTGTTGGGTTGTCTCCACACCCTATGAGGAAACGGGGGTTGTCCCACACCAGCTCTGTGAAGAACAGCTCATCGCCATTTTCCACAGCCTTCCTCAGCTTGGCTGTAAGGTCCTGTGTTTTAGGACTAGGGTAGTCATTGGGCTTCTCCGATTTAACTGGGGTTTGTCCTACAATGGCAATGATGGAAAAGCACATGTGCTTTGCACATAAACAGTGTAGCCTACCAATAGAAAACTTTCCCTTGTGTAAGACATGTATTACTTTATTACATTTATTAATTACACCCTAGTTACAGTTATAAGACATGTTTTACTTTATTAAATGTATTAATTACACCCCAGTTACAGTTATAAGACATGTATTACTTTATTAAATGTATTAATTACACCCCAGTTACAGTTATAAGACATGTATTACTTTATTAAATGTATTAATTACACCCAGTTACAGTTATAAGACATGTATTACTTTATTAAAAATCTCTCTTAAAACATAAAGTATTATCTACATAAACACATACCCACATGGTCTGACTCTGGGATGAGTTGTGCTTTTAGAGGGCTTGTCTGCCTGTCCTCATGAATCCCTTTAGAATAATCCTCTGCTTCCTTTCTTGATGGGAAAACTTTTAGCCTTGCATCCTTCATCCTCTCCATGGCTCTGAGTGCGGTTCTTATGTGTGCGTACACGTGAACCGTTTCTGTTGGAGAAAAGCCACGCATTTAAGATAAATACTTTATTCAAATTCCTGAAAACAAACTCCATATTTTCCAATGGATTCTCACCATCTATTCCAGAAGTATCGTCCCTCTGAGGACAGACACCATAGTACACAATCGATGATTCCGGTGTGCTCTTCTCTATTTCTTCATGTGGGGAAGCGCATTTCTCTTTTTCAGTGTCCTCCACTGTTAGAGTCTGTTCAGGGCTTTGGCCACAATCTTTGCATTCAGCTCCCGATAATCCGTTTGGGCCTGGGGTATCCTTCTCCCCTGCTTCCTTCTCCATCAGGATTCGGGCCAACTTCTTCTCAAACAGGCCCCGTGTGGTGGAGGTGATTGGGCCACAGTTAAGCCCTGCGCCCAGGACTGCAGTTCTTAGCTGGGATTCATCCAGGGTTCCCAGTTTGCTCAGAATGTCCTCCATGACTATGAGTAGACAAGGCCTTGTGCACTGTGTGGACAGAGTATAGGTATTTAATATACTGGTATGCTTGTTATGTATTTTATATTAAATGTTTATTGTTAACTTGTAGGTACAAAACATTTAACTTGTAACATGGTATGCAGGTCTAGGCTACCTATAAATATAGTGATGATTACACTATGTGCTACCTTTTACTATATATTGATCAACAATAATAGGGATATAATGGTTCTTACAAACATTTAAATAAATTAACATGTGTTCAGTGATATTTAAAAAGTACAATAATAACATTATTGTTAGGATAACTGTTCAGTGTTCACTGACAAGCAGGGTCACGCCACGCAAATAAATCTAACGTCATTGTCATTTTTCCTAAATAAATATTAAGACTACAATTAAATGACAATAATACAACGTAACACAAATAGTTAGGCCTACTGTGGGTTAACTGTTATGTGACAAGCAGGGTCACGCACATCATACGTCATTGTCATGTTCCCAAAATAGTGAAATAATCCACGTTGAGGCTTTAAGTTAGCAGACACGCACTTACAGTAGTCTACATAACAATCCTCTTTTGCTGATCATTTGAAGTCTCTCGCCCAGTTCCAAAAATTAGATATCCACAGTTAAATTTTAAGAATTTACGACTGTTGGCAACGTCAAAGGTTACTTGCTTTATCTAATTCCTAAATGGCTATACAGGTAGTGATCTCATCTCTGGTAAAACATGCTCTCGTAAAATGTAGATGAATTCGTGTAGTTTTCAAGTTGACATAACATCCGAGGGGTAAAATATCATACTCACACATTTCCGTGTGGTTCTTCCACCAACTTCGCTGGTTCCCGTAGGCGTGGTCTATGGAAGAGTCATAACTAGGGAATAAGATACCGGTAGTTATCTAATGTAGGCTAGCCTAAGAGAAGGCATGCCCAATTTAACAAAGATATTAGTTATTTCCAAGTCGACTCGTATAAAAGGCCAAACATAATTTTAAACAATGTTATAGTAATGGGTCGTGAATATTGAGACGTAATAATAAAGACTGTGTGGTGTTGTATGGAATTCTGGCCTGCAGGTGGCGATATTCTGCAATAAGTGTTATGAGAGCCTTAGTCAGTCAAATGCCATGGTTTCAATGCATGAAAGTGTTATAACATAGTATTTGCCAAAACAACAGTTCTGTCACAATTTTCGTGGATCTTAATAGGCCCACTTGATATATTTTGCAAAGACATTGATTCATTTAAAATAGGCCTAGAACTCTTTACTTTAATGTAATCAGGCTTTAACGCAGATGCAATTGATTTTTGTTGCTATAAACAGAAAGATGTATGTAGGCTTTATTATGCCGTATAGGCCTATGATCTAATAATTAATATATTTTAATGGCATACGTAATCTACCTTTGCAGGGCAACATTCACTGTTCTGAAAATGATATATGAGGTAGGCCTAATCTTTCTGAGTATGGTGAGTGAATTACATATTAATATGACTTTAATAGGATGGGAGAAGGACTATATGACTAAAACGCCATGCCCAGAACAAAGCAAATCGGGGTGTGGAAAATGTAAAATAAGGCCAGAGTGAAAAATGCATGCAATATCTATTAAGGGCAGGGGCAGCTAGCTGTGTAACCGTGAAATCCATTTGGCGTCATTAGCGCGTCGCACCTGCGGACGCATAGCACTATAGAGTCGACTAGAGACATGCACACTTACGTGGTGCACAAATACTTACGCACACAGGTACACTAGCAGCTGACTGTCAGTGCGTGGTGTGGTGCCATTAGCACTACAACATATTTAAGTTGAGAAATTTCGACAGCTGCAAATAAGAAAGTTGCAACATATCCTCCTGTTGAGAAAATATGTAAAAGAGGACGCAGTTGAAACAAGAAAATGTTTGATGGATGGCTCACGCATCCGGATGTAAAATGCATCAAACTAAAGTGTAAAAACCGTGTTCAGCCTACACTTGTTACCAATAGCCTACCACTTTAAGTTGTGATTCGTACAAATCGACTGCTGGTTCTATCCCTTTAATATTTTCCGCGAATGAACAACGTGCTTCTCTGACGCCATCAGCGTAATAGAAGCTACCGCCTTCCCTTTCAAGCGATTGGCCAAACCGTGGGAATATTCAAATGTATTCTGATTGATTGGTCTGAAGGCGGTTTCAACAGTGCGGAGAACCCATCATTTCTACTCCGACATCTCACTGTAACCTGGTGGAGTCGGTGTCCAAGAAGAGATGGAAGCAATAGCAAGCAAGCAATAATATATTCAATTACATCATACAGAAGTAATCGCCATGTCGAGGAAGTATATTTCGTTTTAGTTGACTTCATCAATGTATATTATTGAGTTCTCCGGCACTCATCCTGATAACAGTGGCGAGGTTGCTTTTGCGGAGGAAAAACGCCTTTCAGACCAGGATAACAACCAATCATCCGTAGCTAACCAAAGATAAACAAGCCTTATGTTGAGATAAACCTGTAAGAACCTTTTGTCTCACTCTTTAACTTACTATTACATACTTTCTGTTTAATTAACACTGTTCCATATTATTATTTTGTTTATTTCCTCTGCAGTATCACAGCAGGTGAATTGTCTTTGATTAAACCATATAGCCCGTGTGTCATATTAAGATAATGGTTTGAATAAACTAGGACTGATGCTTGTAATGGAATCATTCATACGTAGACCCAATTACGCGCTGTCCTGTTTACTTATATAAGTTGAAACCCTAATGATGGAAGATCTCTAATGACAGATAGCGTCTAGCCCTTATCCATTCTGGACCTGTCAATGACCGCTGATAAAACCGTGTAAATATAGGCAACAGAATGTGAGATACGGTCATTTGGACCAATTTAGTAGGCTATCGTATTTAATGTTTAGAGATAGTTAATGATGTGTAATTTTAAAATGTTTCTTATAGTTAACCATTGGGCCTATAGGGTCGCTGTTAGTTTTTGTTCTAATAATTTAAGCCTGAACCGTATGGGCTATGTTGGCAAGAAATATGACGCTATTGTGGGTTTTATGGTCTTTGAATTGGTTTTCATTTTGAACTCGTTCAAAGGCTTCAACAGGGTTCAAGTAGGTTAGTAGTCTATAGCAGTACATCTGATCATCATGTTTGTCGTCGATTTGCACTTTTCAATAAAGGAAGATTTAGATATCAGGATGACAGCGGTTACGGGAAATGCTTTCAAGTATGTTATTGGTCTTTCAAAGCTGCCTTAGAAGGTTTTAGTTTCCAATTCCATTGTCTAAGCCGGAGGTGGGATCACACACCTCATTACACTGGTGGCAGGAGAAGGCTGTATAGATTATAAACCAAGTGTGAAATTCTATCCTGCATGCTTTCCTGCTTGTGTCAGATCACTTATTGGCCAGAAAGACGGGATGTCACAGTTTCCCAGACGAACTAGACCATAAAAGAGAATAGGGCTCCAGCATATGTGTTGCTCTTCAGGCCATTTGCAATTCTTTTTGACTAAAGCCAAGAGCAACATATATATGCAAATCCCTTTTACCTTAAGCCATTTCACACAGTAGCCTATCAGAAACGGCCAGCTATCTTTCCCTTTCTGCTTTATCAGATAATTTGGTGTATAGCCTCCAGATAAATTCATACCATGAAATAAACATTAGGGCTTTTGAGTTTCCCCCGCTGTAATTAATCAGGATGAATTGTTCTCCTTTCTGCTTTATTCATAGACCTCACTGGCCTGCTTTCATTATTTCATCAAGTTGGCTTCAGATTGCCAGGATGTGTTTTTTTGCCTATATATGACCGTGGTGTTTTGCCGGTAACCGCTTTCCTTTACTGTCATGGCTTAATAATACATACAATGGGTTTCACCTCAGGCATAATCAGGTTATTATCTACCCTCCTGCAAGCTGCGATGCAGGCGTTTCTATCTGGCTGACCTATGTGTCAGTGTTCACCGTCTATCTTAACATGTCCATGCTCGGGTATAATGAATACCTCAGTTAGAGTGGTTGAATATCGGCTGACTTGTGCGATCATCGTGTGGCTACTGGCTAACCATGCATGACGTAAGTTCAGAGTGACCTCAGAGCGGGGATGAGTGCCCCGGTCGACCTGCTTTGAAGCTTAATGTCAGTGGCTCGGTTGCTAAGTGATTCCTGCCGTGCACCCACAGTAATCGCCCTTTTATCTGTTAAGGGACGTCGCGAGCAATTACAGGCAGCCTGCAATCTTTTGAAATCTGCCTAATTGTCCTTTTCGTGTTAAAAGAATGAGATGGCAGAGGGACGCAAGGTTAAGGGTGGAGATCAGGACTGGACCTCTGATGTCACCAGGGAGGGGATTTAATGCCATTTATGCAGCCTTTAGTTTACATCATAGGTTTTTTGTGTGTGCACTCGCTATCCTGAAGCTCATCTGTAGCCTTTTCACTGCTATTAGCTAATTATCGATGTAAAGGCGGGATTAGTCATTCTTCGAGAGCGCTTGCTAACTTCAAGATCAAAACAAAACAGACTCCCTCAGAAGCTCCGCCCTTACACAAGCTGTATTGTTGTTGTAAGCGGTGTTCACCACTTTGTTTATGTTCCTGTATACATAGCCAGTGCTGTGTAGTAGTAGTAGCCTGGTGAACCAATCACGGTGGGTTGGTGAGACGACGTTGATGTCAAGCGTGGTAACAAAGAGAATATTGGGTCTGGTTACACCATGCTCATGTAGAAATACCGTATTAGTTTTTCAGCATGCACAGAGAATGGTCCGAGATATTTTGTGAATTTTACGAAGTGTATTATCTTACAATTAGTTTACAATGGCTGACTATACCTTTTTAAGATGGCAGTGTAATGATTCATCTTACTGCCCATTCTTAAAGGGCTTTCCATGAGCCGTTCTTATTTTGACAACAGACTATCTTCTAATTTGGTGACCCGTATTTATTATGCTGTGCACAGACGGTGACACGTTTGGGGAAAATGTGTCACTGACCTCAACAAATGGTGAATAAATATAGGAAAGTAACACTCAAGACAATAATGAAATGATTTCTTCCATGTTTTGTCAGTGAATCATATTTGGTCTGTATAATTTGCTGTTCCTTCTGATTGTTGCCTTTACTGCCTCCTAAAACAAACATGGCTGCATATACTGACCAAACTGTCTGGACACAAGTTTGCTTTTCACACTTAAAGCACTGGCAGACTATAGGTTGTGTATATACTGTTTGCTGTACATAGTGTGTGCATCAATTTATCTAAAATGTAAAGTGACCGATTCCATCTTCTAGCATAGTGATTTTTAGATTATTTATAAGAATTGCCAGATTACAGTATCTGGCATCAATAGTAAGTAAGCAGAGGTGATTTTGGTTCAGGCCATAGATCAAAGTTCCCTTTCTCTTCAAGCAAACATTGTCTTTATTTTTTATTGTGTAGTTAGTGCACCTTTAAAAGTATTCTGTAGAAAAGTTCAAAGAAGAACTTGATAACAAAAACAACCTCTCCCTCCCTTTAGTGCCAATGCTAGTATAGTGTGGTGCGGTCTGCCCAACTTTTTGTGTACTCATGTACAGAGCCAGGCCTGTGTAGTAGGGGTGGAAATCACCAGAAGCCCCACGATACGATATTGTCACCATACCTATGCCACGATACGATATTATTGCGATTTAAATATTTTAATTTTATTATTTAAATATTTTGATATTCTGCAATATTTTGCAATATATAACTTTTTCCAACTTCAAATTATGTCCCCAAAAGAAGCTATGTCAACATTGGTTCGTTCATCTCATAAATCAACTGTATTGCTGCAAAATGTTACATATATATATATATATATATATATATATATATATATATATATATAGATATAGATAGATAGATATATATATAGATATTGT
>JAODLL010034520.1:5375-22388 GCA_026546735.1 Forbesichthys agassizii | reverse complement strand
TGCTGTGAGTGTCAGTCTACGGTTGCCACCGTGTACTCCAGCGTGTGCCTTACTTTAATTAAAACCCCAAGTTACTTATCCTCCTGTCTGCCTGTTCTGTTTCTGCGCCTGAGTTTTCCGCCACACCCACACGCGGAGCGTGACAATTACTATAATTTATATGTCTCTGACAAATGTTTTATATCTACACATTTGCCTATTTACAATGTAAGATGTCCTTGGGTGTTTTGAAAGGCATCCTAAATAAAATGTATTATCATTTATTATTATTATTATTATTATTATTATTATATAGATAGATATAGAGATTTGTAAATAATACACTTTTTTACACATAGATATGGCAAATAGCTACACGAAAATATCTTCCAACCATCTCACTCTGAAAACTCTCATTGACCGAAATGGAAAGCTGGCTTCTGATCAGGACCCAAAATGATACGTTAAAGGCCTGTTGTCTAATTAACGTCAATAACTTCCATTTGAGCAAACTGTACAGTACCTAAATCTGCTATAGTGGTCTATGGACAGTGGACATGTGCCTGATATGTTGTTCAGTAATATAGCAGGACAGTAGTAATAAGAGTGAGGGAAGCGATATGGTGCAGATGTTTTACACTTTGTAATGGCTAAATAGCAGCGTTGTCATCAGTAATACACAGACACTGGTAAACATCTCATTGTATTTTTATTAAATTGTAGGGGAAGACGAGCAATTGATTGTATACATACACACACACACACACACACACACACACATTCAGTCTATTATAATGTTGTAAGCGAATAGGATTCCTACCGTGTCCTTAAAGCCCTGTCCACCCTGCCAGGGCCTATGACAGTCCCTCTGTATCCCACTATGCTTGGGAACACGCAGGGTCTAATTTCACACACAGTCCACGCACCAGCAGCCCTTGCTCCTCTGTGCCGGCTCCCAGAGGGGTGGAGCTTCCCAGCACATACTGCAGAAGCTCTGTAAGAGGAGAAGGGTTACATTCAGTTTACATCAGAAAGGGCTGACGTGAACACAGAGGCTCTCACATTCTACGTCTGCCGGTACCGGGCCTGGTTTCTCAATCTATCTTTCTGTCAGGCACTTATTGACAGGCAGTGGCCCGATCACATTAACCTAGCACGCAATCTATTTTCCCTTGTTTTTCCATGTAAACTTAAAAGCTCTTTCTTTCTTTGTTTGGTATAATAAATAATACATATTACCAATAAAATGTAACTGCACCATTAACTGTGTTTTGTTTTAGCTGTAAACTAATTAATAGGATTGATGTGACGAGACACAACAATGCTGGTTTTAATATTGAGAAAAGTCTGCTGCATTTTATCGTCTGAAAACGGATCTACACATCATATCCATATCCCTTAAAAATCACCCCAGGATGGGGATGGCTGGTTTTCAGCAGTATACTCTATCCGCTCATACGTCATCAAATTCAAATGTTAATGTTAATGGCAGTTCCCCTCTCAGCCCCTCCCCTCACTCAGCTCCTAGACGCAGAATAAGTTATATAGTGGGTGGAGTCAGACTCAGAGCTGTGGTGCAGTTACAATTTAAACTAGAATATATTATGTAATAATTTACTCTGCACCTCTACAGTCCTGTTATGTTTAGATTGGTATCTTAATACAATATCTTTGTCACGTTTTGCACCAATGTTTTATTAGTAACCAAATAAAACATTTATAATGGGAACATTTAACAAGTAACATTATGCAATGTTACACGTGTAAGATACTGTGAAAAATAAGATACAGATTTTATACTACTAAATACAACAATGCAAAAATCAGTCATATGATGCATGGTACTAATCACTACTTACTTTTCCACTATCCAAGAAACTTACACCAATTATAATACTTATAGTGGGGGAAATAGATTAATAATGAATGAAGACATGAAGTTAATAATTAACATCTTGTTAACATGGATGTATTCTAAGAACGGGTTAAGGCGTGTCATCATGACAATGAACCCTGTTCAACCAACCGTCTTCTGCCAGACTTTGTGTTCCAGCACAGAGCATGCATTTTAGAGTCTTCTGTGCCGCCCACATCCATGCTCTCTTTAAGGCCATACTTTTTCCCCCACTGAAAATAAGTAGTTGTGTAGCTGAGATAACGTGTGTATTGCTCTTCCGTGTTACAAATACATTGCTTTAGGGTGCTCCCTAGGGCTGCACGATTTTACCTAAAATTACAATTGAAAAACATTTTGTTTAAGTTCTGCTCCATGATGCTTCCATTCAGCCGACTAGATGGGCGGAGTTACGTGAATACACTATAGAACTATAGACAAGAACTATAAATAAGGAATACACACTGACTTACCCTGTATTATCCAGCTATATTTATCATTCACGTATGCATTTGTAATGACCATTTCTCTACTCCACCTACTACTTGTAGAATTTTTTTCTACTGTGATATTTCAGAACCATGATTCAAGAAATGGCATTTCCGTAGGAATGTCTCATTGAAAGAGTTGACTTGACATCGCAGTTGTCTGTCACGCATTATAAGTTTGTTCTGCTCTGATAAATGTTTATGTGACACCACCTGAGCTGCCGTGTTACAAGACATTGAAGTGTGGTTTCGATTAACGTCTGTCGCGATTGATACTAATGGTGGATACAGTAATAACAGCAGCGTTTCTCAGGAGATTATTGATGTGCCTGGGATCGTCACGAGTGTCCCGTGTCCGGGTCCGGACAAATAGGCGTATCTGTAAAACACGCATCCTCCTTAGTACGTTGCGCTTGATTAAACAGGATTTGTTTTTAATCCAAAAAAGTTTTTTGTTATTACGTTTTTTGTTATTACGTTTTTTGTTATTACGTTTTTTGTTATTACGTTTTTTGTTATTACGTTAGATGTTCTGAATTTCGGTTTAGAATACTTTTCGGTTAATCGTCCAGCCCTAGTGCTCCCTCTAAAGCTCCGCCCCAATTGGAGACACAATTACCAAGGCATAGGCTGGGATAGGGTTATGTATTGCATTCTGTAACACTTTGTTTGCTTTCCCATTTGGCTGTGCAGAAACACCATATGTTCTTTTGAGTGCGCACGGAGAACGGTTTGCTAGCCAGACCATTAGCTTAAAATCACTTGCCTAACTAATTCAGATTTGTGTAAACATTTAAAGAATTAAATTGATATATTCAATTTCCATTGTAGTATTACCTCTGGTTAAGGGGCCATTTACATTTTGTTGAACATAAATTGTTTACAAAAGTATAACTAAATAGTAATTCAATAAACAGCATAGATATTTTAGTGTAACTGATTGTAGTTTATCAGGTATTCATTTTCTTTGCCCTTTCTTTTTCACACAAAGCCACTGAACCAATGCAAGGCCAAACTGTGATATTGAGTTAGAAATGAAAGGATGAAAATGTTTTGGTAGTACACACTCTATTGCATGAAGCACTGTAGTTACAGTGTAACAGTAGTTCCTGTATTCACATACTATGCTTGTTGAGAGGACCTCGCACATCCTGTGGTTGTTACTGCACTGCCTAGCCTAACTATCACAATGCTACAATAATATGTATTCAGCCTGTAAATCAACCTTGGATTAATCTTGTATAGCTATGCGTGCATACGTACGTGCGAGGTGTTGTTCTGGACTAAAGTAAAACCAAAAAGCGAGAGACCGAGAGTATCCCCAGGCAGCGGCGGTTCAGCATCAGCCCGCCCGTGAACAAGTGCTCGTGCAGGGCCGGCTTAATTGCAGCACACACGCACGATTGAGTGCCTCGCACAGAGCCAGTGGAAGCATTAAAACCTCATTCAGAACCGGTTGAATGCTGAAAGATCAATTAAGTAGTAGTCCTACATAGGAGATCCATAGATACATCCCGTTTTACCCATCACATTTATAATCTATTGCTATTAAAAACCTAAAAACTTACTGCACAGACCTAACCATGGATATGGCAACCTGTAGCTGGACATTAATAGGCCTATATCTAATTCACTGCTAATATTAGAGTATAAACTATTTTGACTAGACTAGACCACGCTACATTTTTTTCTAAATGAAAAAATAAATGTTATTTCTTGCAACTACATTTGTGTAAAGGGTTGAAATGCATGTTAAATTGAAGTACTGTATACTGTACTGCATACCCTATATATTAATATTGTCATAACAAGATTATTGTATCAATAAAAGGCCGGTAATATTTGCATGTAAATATCAATTGACCGTGTCCCAATCCATCAGTAGTCAGTCTATGTTTCTCTGTGACTCCTCACTTGTCTCTCTTGCCAAAGTGTATTAAAACGAAATTGGTAAAGTGACATGTCTTGATTTCATCTTTGAATTTTTCTGTCCCGAGTTGATCAAATGTCTTTGAATAGCCCTCCTGCTCAACAATCCATATTGATTGGTTATGCACTAGTCTTTGTGCCCTATAAATAATAAAAAGCCATGTTTCATTCATATTGAATTAGGCGGGGAGGGGGCGCACATGCAAGGGGATATGGTGGGTAATTCTTTTGTTTTAGGTTTTTTCTTCATAGAATACAAGGAACGTTTGACTCAGGATACATTTGTGACTTGTACATATCAATTATTTACGCTACAGTACATTGTAGCAACTATGTATTGCTTTCCACACCTACGTAAACAAACAACAACAAACATGGGGCACATGAATCAGATGTCCACACAATGTTCTATGGGCTGTGCTGCATTACTGTAGGTGTGCTTATGGTGGCATTGCATTTCATGGTTTCTGTCTTAACATCAGTTCATGTGCACACAGCAAGTAGTGTTCTGTCTCCATTCTTGTTGTGAAGCAAGTATTCGTAATGTACAGTAAAATGCATGCACATAGCATTCAACCCAAATTATATGAATGTTTATATACACACATACAATGTGTGTATGTGTATATACTGTATATATATATATATATATGTACACACATATACTTTATACTGTGTGTGTGTATGTATTTATGTACAGTATGTGTGTATATATATATATATACACACACACACACACAGAATAATATATATACAGACACACACAATACTATACGGTATACACAATATACTTATACACACACACACACATATGGGTGCTCTTTTTGTGCAAATATATACATGTGTGCACACACGCACACACTCTATGTATAAAGTATGTGTGTGTTACTGGAGACAGTGCTATTTATATGATAAATGTGGATCAAAGATCTTGAACAACACTACAATCCAGTACAGCAGGCAGGCCTGCAGCAAAGCATTATCCAACCAGACCTGCAGCTGCAGTGGGCTTTGCTGCTTCCTTGTGAGAATGGAAACTGAGTGAGCATTAAAGGTGGCCTAGGGTGGGTCTGCCTACTTCAGGAATATACTACTTAGCACTGATTAATGATTCAAATGGAAGTAACCCTCAAGGGGTGCTTTACACTGAAAGGCCAGTGCATGGAAGTACATATTTTCCTGTGCTGAAAGTTACATATTGCTAGAGACAACATTGCATTTTATTATTTTGCAAAGGGTAGACTGTCTCTTTAAAAACTGAATATAACAATCAAGTTCAAGTTCAACCCTTTATTTGTCCCCATGGGGCAATTGGTTTTGCAGCAAGTATCACATGACATATACAAAGTTAAGACAATGACTGTAAACCATTCCTAAATAAAAAGAATCACCAATACCCAGGTGTGGGGGTGATGTTAGGTAAGGTGTGAGTAAAATACAAAAGTACAAAAATATATAAAAATAAAACCGTACGGCCCACATCTCCATCCCCCTCCCCGAAATAACATATATTATGAAAGGGAAGTGAGCTGCAATGTTCTGAATTCAGATACAATTATATGCCATTGAAATTTGGATTTGTGCAAGCAGGTTTGTACTGAATCCATGTAGGCTCATTTGATCTGGTTTAGCTCAGCCTTCTTGCTGTGAGGGAGAAAGATGTTCTGTTACAGTAACAGTAACACATCTGTTTGTCAGGGCAGGGCAAAGTTTATAATAAATTAACTCCTCCTGGTCAGACTTACTTTGGGATTCCCTTGAAAACCCCTGGAGTTAGGGAAATGTGACTTAAAGCGTCACTGCTGAGGCGTATACAGTGTGTGCATTAGAGACAAACAGACAGCCTTAGAGACATATGGTCTCTGGGGAGCCTCAGCTATGTAGTCAAGCATGGAAGAGAACTGCATTGTGTTTACTGCACATTTACACATTTACAGTAACTGAAATATTACTGTAAATGAAATATCAGTGCCCTTGATAAGCTCAGGTCTCTACACAAACAACAGAAACAAGCTTGACATTTTTTTAAATATAATAATATGACTTCAGTTAGTTGGCCTATTCATAAAGCTACAGTATCATCCAAACTTGAACAAAAAATGTAGTTCAGATTAATGCCCCTGTGACGGGTTTTGTAATATACTGGAGATTCCAACACTATATTTACAATGGATGTGTGACCCCATACCATCTTTATATTTGACACTTACCTTTAGATGTATTAAAAGGACAGTCAACACGTGTACTGTTTGTGGCTCAACCGTTTACATATACAGTATATTAAATAGGGCTTGGCAAGTTAACGCGTTATTATCGCGTTAACACATTAATTAATTAACGCTGACGATTATTTTATTTTGCGTTAACGCAGTTTGTTTTCATTCATTATTTTGAAAGTCTCCGTTGCTCACTGGCTCTGAACACCCATGGGTCGGGGATGGGGGGGATGTTGCGCTCACATGATTTGGAACAGAGGCAAACTGGCGGGGGACAGAAATATGGAGAAAGGTACCTAACTCTTAATGGACATTTTAATTTAAAATTTCTTCCAGATGGCGGAGTTGAAAGAACCAAAGTTATTTGTGATCACTACAAAGTTGATATCTGTATGGTATCATACATACTCATCACCGGAGTACTTTGCGTCTGAAACTTAACTTAAATTCAATACACAGTTGATGCTAGCAAATCACCCACCCAAACAAACAATGAAGGGACCAGTTTTCAAATTAAGATAAGGCCCGGGATTACCCGGGATTTGTTCTGAATTTTTTTTTACTAATTAATCGCTCAAAATTTCTGCGATTAATTGTGGGATAGGCTATGTTTTTATGTCACTGGCAGCTTAATAAACTTTTTTTTTTTATAACCAATCCAACGTTTTCAATCGTGTCCCTGGAGGAATGATACCGTACAGATATTGTAATAACCAGAGGTCCTTACCACGTTCCGATCAGAAGTCTAGAAAGTAACACAAGCGAAGCACACTCATTTAAACCACATTAACAATGGGAGATAGACTATGATAGACTAAATGATTACATTATATCCTGTAACCTTGAGTCACGTCAATAATAACTAGGGTTGGGTATCGTTTGGGTTTTATACGATCCCGGTTACAAATCGATACTTTTTAAACGTTCCGGTTTCTAAATGGTGCCTGAACCGGTTCTTAGTTATTTGTTCATTGCTGTTCATTATTGTTCAAATTATTATGATTCACAGTAATTTGTTGACTGTTCCTAAACTGCCAGTGCTCGTCCCTCATAATAGTAATTTGTTGACGGTCCCTTAGTCGCCAGCGCTGGCATTTGTCATGTTTACACTTTTACAAGGCAACGTCCGTTTAACAGGACTTATTGATAACAATAAGCCATTTAACTTTGTCTTTTTAGATTAATTTAGCCTTCAGCTGAACAAAAGTTGAACAATAGTAAATAATGCAAATAGTTTGCTCTGCATGTTTTTATTTTTATTTTAAAAGATATTGTGTTGAGTAAGGTAACATCTTTCTCTGGCACTGAGTAGAATAGACAACCACGCAGACGTGCGTCATCTTTAGGTTGTTTATCGTGACAGTTTATACAGTAGCTACAGTCTCTAGATTAAAATAATAAAAGGTACAAAGTAAACGTCTTTCTCAGCGCAAACATGCTGGCGCACCGGCATACATGCATGCAAACTACATTATAAAAGTCAAATACTGTAGCGGGAATATTGAATCGCTGTGGTGCTAAATAATTGAAGTGAAGATTATGGGGAAATGACCAATGGTCTCTGCCACTAGCTAGCTAGCCTAATGACACACAGGTCTCTATTGGTAAAACTTGTGAATTTAAGTACTGCTCCAATTTTATTTTCATCCAACTGCTTCCTCTCAACCATGGCTTATTTTAGGTGTTGTCTCTTTGAGTCTGATGAAATCAACTAAATATTACAACTGCAGGCCACCCCTTTCAGAAGATGCTTTAATTAGGTGTAATTATTCAGAAAGTGCTATGATTAACCCTGTTACTCTGTCCCCTGTGGCTAGGCTGCATGGCTGGTTGAAATATGTTTTCCTCCAAGCTACCAAGTGCAAACATTTATGTTTCTTAAGTTATTAAAACTGTATGAAGTGTTTCACACGTACATGCTTTAAACCTCACTTCACTTGAAACCTTGACTGTGTAGCTAAGTCTTTCTGCTGATGTTGCATGTATGATACGATACGTGCATACTGTCAGCATGTCTAATGACATGTCTGGTGACTAAGAAACTATGGAAGTTGATGGCAAATGCACTTGACAGTTTATGGATTGACGAGAGTCAAGCGTCTTAACATAAATTCAGTTTAACTTTATGTTGGATTTAATATGCATGCTACCATATGGAAAGGCTGAAGCGATAAATTGATTATAACCGAGGGTCACAATTTCCACTTTGTAAACTCTGCTTTATTCCTGCTGTGTTGTATGAGCCTGTAGCTGTAAGTATTACATTTTTTTAAATGTCATTAGTGCTTGAGGAGATGCCTCAAATACCAGGTATTTTGACGGTCTAATGCCGTGCACACACTACAGGATAATTTGCCCGATTCTGTGTTCGATTTCTGATGCCGGTCACAAATTTTCGATTTGTTGATGACTCTACAAATCGATTATCCTGTGGTGTGGGGTATGTTAAGAGTGGTTTTCAACTATTCAAGCCTCACCTATCTTACACCGCACCGCAAATGTAAATATTAAACGTGTTTAATATTTACATTCAATATCACGCTGTTTCCCCGACTTTCTCTACTGTATTTTCAGTTTTTCATTATAACGTTCTGAAGATGAAGAAAGGGTTGTGAAAATGTGTCCGCCATGTTTGTTCGTCTGCCATGTTTGAAATCGGTTGGTGTGTGGTGTGATGTTTTGGCCAAACCATTGGCCTCCACACACATAATTATCAAAACATCAGTAAAACATATTTTTATTTGCTGTTAGGCATAAGTCTAACAGCATAAGTACCTGGTTCTAAAACATGATGGTCATTACAATATACACTAGTACATTAAAAGCCCTTATCAGGTATTTCTTTGTAAAAGGTGGGTGTTCTGACTTCAGAGTGTGATGTGAAAGCAGTAATAATGAACTTTTTGCATAGTGTATACAGTATGTTAGCCGATGTGTACGATTATGTACGATATGTACGATTTATACTGTAAAATATACAATGTAAATATCAGCATATACAGTATATGCTTCAAGTATTTCTCATCATTTAGTAACCATGGTAGCTATAACGGCAGTTAATACCGCATTGATTTCTTCTCCTTTTTTAAAAACACCCTTGAGTGACTCAGGTTGGCTGGATGCAAACCAGACACGCTTGTTGTTTTAGATGTGCCTAATTTGAGCAAAAGTACAGTTGATATAACCGTGGGCTGATGGACTCGCCGCGGCGAGCATTCGCAGTCTGTTGTGCACCCGCCTCTGTATTCTCTGTTCAATAGGCCTCCTCTCCACCAGCACACACCACACCACCCCACCACCCTTCCCACCCTGCTTGAGTAATGGTCTGCGTCGACTTCATGTCACTATGAGCGGTGGCACTGCATGGCTTGCCTCTGTCCTCCTGTTTTCACGCGTGTCCTTTCAACCGGCCAGGCAATCCTGGCTGATATCTCTATCGACCGTGATTTAGCTGATAGCTACAGTCTCTTTCCCTTCACCACTGGCCGAGTGTCTCCCATCCGCTTCTGTCTCCGTCTCGCACGTGCCCCTAACCCCCCCCCCCCCCCCCCCCCTGTATCTTCTCCTCTGATAATGTGTGGAATTGCGGATGCTCTCCAGAGCCCTCGTTCACGTTACCTCCTTCTGAAGCATAAGCTGTCACCGCCCGGAATAAGTTAATTACAGTACAGTATGGGAGAGCGACAGCACTGAAAAGCAGAGTTGGTGCTGTACAGCTACGCATGCAGAGAGAAACACTTTTGGCCAAACAAATGTAACACACAATGTAACGGCAGCAGACGTGTCAACACAAGGCGCTGGATTAGCGTGCGACACAGGACCCCGGTGCCGCTAAATTATTCAGAAGAATCAAAGAACGGGCGTAGCTTTTTCTTGCTTTCTGAAGGGGGCCGAGTCGTAGTTCAGGCGTCATGGCATACTTGACAGTTGGTTCTAGTCCCAGTATTTCAGCAACACCCATCACCTGCCCCTGGCTCTGTGACTCGTGTATTACCAAAGAAGCGTACGACTGGCCTTTCACTCCTTTTTGGAAGAGCCCTGACAGCTCACCTAAATCAGGCTCCTCCTCTGCAGTGTGGTTCTTGTTATAACGGGGACCTGGCTATTAGTCTGTAGCATGTATTTATCCTCACAAGCCATATTCTGGCCTCAGTATCTCCCTGTGCATATTCGCTGTGTAGCTGCCTGCTCTCTCTCTCTCTCTATCTCTCTCTCCCTCCCCCCCACCCTCCCACTGTCGATCTCTGTCTCAACCTCATCCCCTCCTCGCTCATTTGCTCACAGACTCTCTCTCTCTCTCTCTATCACGCACACACACGCACACACACACACACACACGCAGGCGCATGGTGTGCCTGCGTGTATCTGACTACAGTATGCCTTTACAAGAAGGCTGTTATCTCGCCTTCATTAGACCGCCGTTACGAGCCAAGGTTATTTTTGCTGTCTGAACGTGCGTGGCATCTTGGGCTTAATCCCATCCAGGATTCGCACGGCTACCGCGCATTCTTCATTTATTTGATCTATTTTTTTTTGTGTTTTTTTTTTGTGTTTTTTTTTGGGGCATCATTTTTGCTGCAGCGATCCGCCAAAACCTCTCCTCTTCTCGGCTGTCCACGCCGCCTCCTCTGGTGGTGTGTGTGTGTGTGTGTGGGGGGGGGGATCAGCACGCGGAGGAGTCACGCTGAGCGTCCTACTTCGGAGAACGACGGAGCGCACAAGGGAAAGCAGGACGGAGAAAAACAGCAGGGAAGGCGAGAGGGGGGATGCAGCAGTGTGTGTGCGCGTGCATGCGCGTGGCGGTGCCGCGTGAGAGAGCCGCCAGGTGAACGAGGAGACCGCAGGTTGTGGGGGAATAAAGACGGCCGTCGCCTCCACAGCTGTGTTCTGGCTGGGAGCGCTCCCGTCACCGGGGGTGACCATTCCGCCGGATTCGTACCGGCGTGAGAGAGAGAGCACAAGGACCTGCTGAGATTTTATTTATTTATTTTTCTGGATTTTCTCCTTTACTGCGCTGCTGCAGTTTTTACTCCCTTACCCCCCCCACCCACTGCCTGCTACCACTCTTCTCTCCTCCCCTCCTATCTCTGTTCTCTCCATTCGTCTGGCTAAAAAGGTGGGGGGGGGGGGGGGGGCAAAAGCGCTGATTCCCGCATCACCGTCCATCATCAGGCAAGGAATCTCTGCATCCAGTTTTTTATTTATTTATTTTTTATATATATTTTTTTTATCTCCTGGCCTTTTTCTCTGCCTAATGTGAATATCTGGGTTCCCATAAAGCTGTGCGATATCTTCTGCTGTGTCAGAGAGGCTTTTCTCCTAGGGCAAGGCAAAGCTACCCTCCAGCCCTACCTGTGGGCAGATTTCTATCAGGATTCTCCGCACACTTAGCTCTCTCTTCTCCCGCCGCTAATGCCTCAGTAACATGCTCGAAACACATCCCTGTCTGAGGGCACAGCTGGATTTCCCTCCGTTTCGTCTTTAGGGGGCCGCTCACAGAGACTCGCTCTATGAAGATGATGCTTCGGGAGGTTTCGAGAGCGAGTTTTGATTGTCGCTGTGTAGTAGACGTCTCAACATAATGTGCAAATGAGCAAAGACACGGGCGAAGACACGGGCGGGTTCGCTTGTTGGGGTTATTGTCGTTAACTTGGACTATAATCGTATTTGGCCCGCTTTCTTCGTTAAAGATTTTTGCCCATTTTCCGTGCACAGCCATAAAAGGATAGGAAGGATTCACTTCTTCTCTGTCTGTTAAACAAAGTGAAGGATAATGGATTAAAAGTGCACACGGAGATGCTCTCTCATCTTGGAGAGGGTCTGAGAGAGGCCCTCGAAGGGACCCCGTACCTCTCCTTGGCCCATGTGCACCTTCTCTACATGGGAAGACCCCTTGCGCCCGCCCCCATGCCGGGACCGCGGATCCAGATGAGCCGATCCCGATTCAGCCTAGGCACGGGCCTGAGGCGTTACACAAGACTGGTCTTCTGGCTTGCCCTGCTGACCGTGCTCCCCATCCAGACGGGGACAGCGCGCGTGTCGTCCAGTCTGAGCACCACACACCACGTCCATCATTTTCACAATAAGCATGGCACGGCTCCTATCGCTATCAACAGGATGCCCTTCCTCACCAGAGGGGGCCATGGTAAGGCGATCCCCCCCCCCCCCCCTCCCAGTATTGCCTGCATAGCGTTTGCCTCTAGGCGGACGCTTCCATTAGCCCTGACAGGTAGCTGTTATAAGACTGAAGCCAGGGGAATTGATATAGGGCTTAGTTGCCCTCTTCAGTTTAGAGCTGTTGTGACGGTTGTGATGGGTAAAGCAGTTCTCAGTTGCAGTATTTGATAGAAGTACAGTTATTCTGCTATATTAAACGACTTAATGTGCCATTCAGCCCTGATTGGTAGTTTATGTGGATCCTTTAGGAATTATGAGCAACATCATGGGAGTGTACTGAATGTATTATAGGTAAACATTTATGTGTGTGTTATTTCTTCTTAGGGAACAAACTGTGTGTGTTGGATTATAATGCACTACATAGGATTTGAGCAGACATTTTTGTGTTCAGACAGCAAGAACAAATTTGATATTTTTGACGATTCGAATACTATATACAGTGTAGCCAACTGTATACTTTGTAAAATGAACAGTACTGTACCTATATTCTGTTACAGTGTTGAACCGCACTTGACTGGTAGATATTATTAAGTATTAACTGATCTGCCATCACGTATCACTAGCAAATTTGTTCCACCACTTCAGCTGGCTCCAGCTAGGCCTGGTGCTGAAATCATCACTTCCTTTTTTATCTCACACTTTGAAATGTCTGTCCTGCTCCCTCTAGCCGACTTTCTAATAATCACTTTTATCACAGAGTACAATGAATTTGTAGTGTCTTTATCTCCCAACAGCACTTCTGACAGTTGTAATGGAGCTAGAAATATGATGAATTATATCTGGGCTATTACAGCCATATCATGTCTGAACTCGGCTTAGCTTGGCACAGCACAGCCTCACATAAGCCAATAAAAAACTGCAATGATATTTTTTCAATTACGCTATAGCTGTATTTTGTTGTACACTACAACACTTGCTATAAAGCATGACATTCGGGGCAGTAAAATCTGAAATATATCAAATGTAGTAAACATTTCTCATTCATTGCACAAAACAGCACCACATAATATGGCATATTTTAAGGAAGTATATGTGTACTGTCCTGTTTTCATAGCTGCGTCATGTAACCATGTGTCCATTAAAAATGCCCTGTCTTTTATTCTAGCTTTAGTAATTGTTACCAAATTCCAATCAGAGTGTGGCTGTAACATTTGAGTTGTAGCAATAGCGTGAAACATTCAATTTTTTTCGTCTGGGATAAACAAAGACTTTAGCCCGGCCCCAGGGCTGGGACTATTTATAGGTCACCCGCCATACTGCAGTGGCTTAGACATCTACACCACAGGATGCTTCATATACTGTAACAGTATGTGCAGGTTACACTGTCCAGTGTAGGGCCCAATGCTTTATGAAGAACTCCCCAGTCCCCTTGGAGATCAATAAAATGCGACCATATAAAATGTCAGTCGAAAATCAGCAAAGAAACATTTTTCAAATCTTTCTCAGAGAACGACCACAAGTTGTATTTATGTTTACTTTAACGTATGCTAAAAACCAAAAGTACAGGAAACCATCTTATCAGAAACCCAACTAATGAAGGGGACAAGAATAACAAAGATCATAAACTGAGAGAGAGATTCAATGGATGTGGGCTACTGGGTAGCTTGAAATTATTCATGGAGGATGTTTTGGCAATGTGAAGATAAGACTCCCTGCAGTAATGGACTGCTGTATCGTGAAATTATCTGTTATTGAAGTTATTAAAAAGACAAATGTATGTTTCTATTTGCCACAATTCCATTGTGCCACGTTAAAAAAAAAAATGTTTTCATTGTTATTTTCTTTTAATTGTATTCATTTTTTGAAAAAGCTAGAGAACATTTATATTGACCCTCATATAAATGCTGGTCAATATTCAACAGGCCAAATCTCAAATTACATTGTCACGTCAATATGGTCAATCAAATCAGCATTTTTATTTGACTCATTACAGTGAAATAAACTAATTAGTGAGGCTCAGGGTGGCACTACTGTACAGTATAGATAGCCAAGTACTTCTCGCACACAATCTTGAGATACTATGTTGGTCTCTTGGGACTACACATGTAAACTAACACCTTGTATTACCACAGGAATACAATGAGTGATCCTTCCTTTAGCTGACCAGCTTCAGAGAGGCTTATGCTGCGAAATGGAATGATTTGCCTAGAAGCAGTTTTAATAGGGATGCGTTATTATGTGCCTCGTTAAATCACTCTAATTACAACAACACATGTTTTCCTTAGACTTACTGTGCTCTCATTCACTGAAAATACAGTATATTAAAAATAAAAAAAGCATGCAGCACTTCAGCGGTGCATGTGAGTCTTACTGTACGTTTAGTGATTACTTCAGTAGAATAAAACATCTAATGCATGCAAATTAACACAAGTTCAATTTGGATATCAACTTTAGATGCACCTTGCTGATAGTGCATGCAAAAGCGATTCACTAATAATACATTTAAAGTAATTTTGTGCGGCATTGTATCTAATTGTCAACTATTTGAGTCATGATAATGAACCAGATTTTTGGCTGTAATCCAAAACAAATTTTGTTACCTAAGCGTTTTTTATTGAATTATGATTTCTACAAAAACTATCTAATCCATTTTACAAACTATATATTTTCTAAACCTTGTCATCACATTAGGCTGTCCTAATTTTCTGCCTTAGCATCACTAAGAACAAAATCATAATGACAAATCAAATTACAATGCTAATTTCTCAGCATTGTGGGATTTGTGATATTACATTATATTCACTTATTTATTTACAATAAATATAACTTCTTTATAACCAGTGGGGAAAACTGGCATTTTCCGAGGATATGCACATGCACACCCACGCAGCTTAGGTACATTTTTCTTTTTCTTCATCCAGAGTAAACAAATAATTAAAATAAATTGCTGATGTTAGTGGACTGTCCACACATACTGTAAATCATCTAGTTTTATAATGTATTATATATTTTTGTCAATTTATAATCGAGGATCCTTGCTCATTGGGTAATCAAAAAATATTTTTAAAGAATTAGGGGTTTTAGTTAATTACTTCTTCTCTCACCACTTTGCCTTTATCAAGTTGAACCTGTGTTCTAACGTATTAACATAAAATCTAGAGGTTGACAAATAGTCATATTTAGTAAGGAACATCACCGCTCCGCTGTAAGACTACAAGGACAGACATTTTTTGACATTCTTAGATAAGAAGCTGTACATCTAAAGTCTTTTGTGTTTTGAGTGTGCTATACACACTGACAGCACAATGGGATGTGATTAAATAATGGAACAGGCAGATTTAGAGATTTGTATAAAATGGATACCCACACCAGCCATATTATACAGTAGTAACTGCAGCAAGCCTTAAACTAACCTTCTCAACCAATGAACATTTAAATTCACAAATCCGGTGACCTCTGTAACCAGCTAAACCCACAGCGAGTCAACTGTTCTTCGAATTCAACATTTAACACGAGCTACTCATGCAAAATTCATGACCGATATGATAAACATATAGCGCCAGCAGCATAACAATTCGTGTTTATCGGTTCAGTTTATTCTCAAGGTTTCCCCCTAATGATAATGGGATGTGCATATTGCCTAGCAATTAAAAGTCTCCTAGGGTAGCTATTTACACTAGCACAGATGTACTGTATGCCGTGACCATGGGAGAAGATGCCGGTCTCGAGGGATAGATATTCAGCAGGATCGGGCTCCAGATATAAAGACGTGCGTGGTTCATATTGGAGCACATATTTTGGATGCATCCTAACAGGAGTTAGGAGTATTTGAATCACGCGACGCCCATCACAAGACAGAGGAAGCAGCCGGAGAGAAGGTGATGGCATCGTGTTCCTCTGTGATTAATTCAGTGCTCACAGATGCTTCAACATCTCCTTGCTGGTGCATTGGTTCTGTATATGTCATGCTGCTGATTGCTATTGCACTTGTTACCTGTCAACGCACGTCACTCTAAGTGCCGGGTCTCTACTCGTTTTTGCACTGTAGTATAATGGGAGAACACTGTTCCTGTGACGGTGTGTTGATATCAGTCAGGTCTCTGGACAAGATGCGGTTCCTGTGACGTTGTGTTGATATTGGTCAGGTCTGCAAGACACTGTTCCTGTGACGCTGTGTTGATGTCAGTCAGGTCTCTGAACAAGACACTGTTCCTGTGGCGGTATGTTGATATTGGTCAGGTCTACAAGACACTGTTCCTGTGGCGGTATGTTGATATTGGTCAGGTCTGCAAGACACTGTTCCTGTGACGTTGTGTTGATATTGGTCAGGTCTGCAAGACACTGTTCCTGTGACGTTGTGTTGATATTGGTCAGGTCTGCAAGACACTGT
>JAODLL010034510.1:0-18043 GCA_026546735.1 Forbesichthys agassizii | reverse complement strand
AACCCCCCCCCCCCCCCCCCCCCCCAATCACATTTCAGCACAGCAGTTGGTCATATTGCATTGCTTCCATTAACATCACAAGCTCAGAAGCTGAGCTAAAAGACTCAAGCAAAACATTTCCCAAATTATGAAGGAATGTGGGTTTCCAAATATGCATCTAAAGAGGCGCTTAGCAACAGATTTTGTTGTACTGCAGCAAAATATAGATAGATGTACTGCAAATGTGCACGGTTTCCATATACTGTAAAAACATGTAAAACAAAGAGAAAATAAGAACACTTCAATTCAAATGTAAAAACATTTGCCATTTATCATTGACAGTAATATAATATTAAAGGTGTAGCATTATTGGCCAGAAGGATCACAGTGAATTTACAACAGGTCTCTGTACCATACAGTAACAAAGGGACAAGAACATAAGCAAAATTGCAAAGCGATATCATTCCCGGGCATGCACGTGCATGTTCTTGCTAACTGAGGATTTACACCATGTATACAGCAGTATAGACATCACATGACTGAGAATTTGTGACCCGGCAATAAAACGGACAACAGAAATCAAGTACCGTAGATAACAGAAAAACCCATATGTGTTTCTGGGTAAGTAGGACAACACACTGGCCCTTAATCCAAGTAACTCTATTTCATGGAGACATACAGTACAATCCTAGCGTAAATAATATATAAATACCAGAGCACAAAAGTGTTGGAATGGCTCTCAAGCTGTACTCGGTTTGTTTATCATACTGCAACCTCTATCAGTGCCCATGTTCAAATCTATCACGCTAAGGATACCCTCAGGATGCAATAGACATACTCAGTCAGAACAAGCAATCAATGCTACACAATAAAGTCCTTTACCTCATGCTATACACTAGAGTGTATAGACTGCCTAGGGTGCATTTTAAGACCAGCCATCACACTCCATCATTCATCATTTAGCTGACGGCAGAATAGCAGCTAGCATCTGACAGCACAAGCCGTATCCTTGTAGCTTTTCAGACATTTTTCATGGGGCCAATATTGAATTGAATATTGTTCCCAATGTTGACTTGCATTTCTAACACGCCTTGACCTTGGCACATGTGAACTGTATGTTTTATTTTGTTATTGGTTTTTCTAGCATGGATTCCCTTACCCAGTACGGTGTGTACTGTATGTCACGTGCAGCTATGAAATGCATTGTCAGTCTGGCATACAGTACAACACTGCAGCTTGAAGAATCACATTTGTAACTTTCAACATTTTTGTTATGATATAGCCTAAACAAATCTGCTTTTTTGGAATGTGCCACTGCTTTTGTATTCCATACTTGCAGATCCATTCAAGTATTCACTAATTCCTTTTAACAGTCCAGGGCAGCAGGCCGATCAATATCTGTGAACATTAACACATTTCTTCTAAAGCCAGACACTAGACACTATTCACACTGTTCATTCTTTACCTTAGAGAGTTTGGGTGAGGTAGCACTTAAAATGGTACATAACCACCAGTATTACAAACATCTCAGAGCAGCGTATTGGTAAATCAAGCTTTATAGGCTATAGAAATACAAAAACACAAAACATGAATGCGTATTGTGAGAGGAATTTGGGACACTTTAGGATTGGTTATTTTGAATATTTCAAGCATGACTATAGGTAAAATGGTTCATAAACACTCACTTGTCTGTATCTTTGCATTGGCTGTGACTGTACTTGCAATCTACAATTCATGTTAATGTAGTTTTATTATTTATCATGACAATGGATACTTTGTTAATGAGCCTACTGTATTTATTACTTTGTCTTGTTCATTTCAATACACATGCAATTGATGGTCTGTGCATTCTTTATTATTCACGAAAACTGTCAAATCATATAAAGCAGGCCATTTACAAAAACACAGTTGAAAATTGTTTATGGGCTGTCAAAATAACTCATTCATTTCGATTAATTTTAGCCTAGAAAAAATGATGCAACAAAAAAAATGTACGCAGATTAATCTCAATGATAGCTCCGTCCCCTGCTAAATGTTGCTGAGGCAATTTCACACAGCGCAGAGTAAGACAGGTTGAAAATGATAATGCTGATGCCTTTAAATACTTGTAGTACTGATATGAATGCAAACATTGTTTTAATAAATTAGACGACTAGACAGCCTTCATGAAGACGCCACTCCTCGTCTAAACCAAGTAGGCCATTTCCATTAGGACTACTGTAGGTCTGACATGGACATTCTCAATTTGGGCTAAACTATTGTTGTCCGCGGTCAGTGTCAATACTTTCCCAAGAGGCTGGACACTACTGTTGAAGATGTCAGAAGGCTGGGTTGGCGAATGCAGGTGCAGACAAAGAAACACGAGCCGCATGTATAGTTGTTGGCTAATGTTCAAGGCATATCAAATATTTATTTGTAACTTAAATACAGTCGTGGTTGGTTTGCTCACTCCACGTGAACACTTCTTGCATCCCTGCATTGGTTTTGCTTTCGTTTAGGTTGCGAGGTGAGATATTGGGGGGGGGGGGGGATAAACAGGTTTTCGACCCCTGTTCCTGTTCACATGTGACCCCCTGCAGGAACGGTCCCTGTAAAATGCAAGGTTCAACAGCATGTGTGAAAAGGGCTTAACACAGTAGTGTAGACCTAAATACATTTTGTTTGCAGGGACAAGTAGGCCTTGTAGGCCTACACAAATAAGTTGCCTGGATGTTGCCTGTAATGTAAACAATCTCCACAATATTAATTTGCATTGGCTGTTTTGTTTTGGGAAACATTAAATACAGCCTACCCCAATGCTTGTAGCCTCTCTTGTGTTGCATCTATGGTCTACCCATCGTTTCACACTAAATTCACCTTAAATAATGAAACCCCTTAAATGCATTAATTTCTAATGCTACTCTGTAGTTATATGGTCAATGCAGTATTGTCATTGCCTTGACATCTTGTCACAGAAAAAAGCAAATATTAAGATATGCAATACATTTAGATTAATTAATCACAGAAGCTGTAATTAATTATTGTCGCGGAATGAGTGGATGAGGCGGCAGAAACCAAGCGCATGTTGGGTTTAACAATGAATTTAATTATCAAAAGATAGCATGCACTCACCAGAACAGCAAACAATAAACGACAGAGACAGGGAGAAAGTTTGTAAAATGTCAGCAGCAAATTTTTTCATTAATAAAGTGACTCTATATGACTTTCTGCTGCTATATGTAGTACCACCAGTTTAACTGCGCCATGTCGAGCCGCACCCAAGACGCTCTGAAGCGGGACCAAAGTAAGCCGGCACGCCTCCAAGTGAGCCGCTGTGATGTTTTAAGCTTTGTCATCATTTAATAATGCAATCCTAGCGGGGCTGACACACAATAATAAGCTTAGGCTATCTTCAGGGTTTCTCTTATTGGAAGCTCGATCGAGTAGGCTATTTGCAATAGGCTAAACGTTTGAGACAGAAGATCAACCAGGAATTTACTCATGTGGAGACTGAAGTTCAAGCAATTATATATAACATTATGCAGTAATGTAGCATTACTTTAGTAGTACTTTAGTAATAGTAATATTATTATCGTTTTGGAAAAAGTAAATAGTTTCACTCCTAGTTACGGCTTTTTGGCTCCTAAACGGCTCTTCATTTGGTACAACTTCTGGCTTTTATAATTCAGCCAAATTAAAAAATAGTATGACCTATTATTGATATGAGTGCACGTGTACACATTACACAGAAGTGAAAGCCCATGTTAGGGACAGCCCTATGTGTATAAAGTAAATTGCTAATATTTTTGATGTACTGCCAACTGTATGCAGAACACTATAAGAGGACTGCTTGTGAAAAAAAACATTGTCAAATATGATTACTTTCTCTGCCCTGCTCTGTCAAGTGGAGGGGACATTAAAATGACCTCTGTCCCAGAGGAAGGCGAATGGGCTGGGGTCCTATTACTGATTATACAATTATTGTCAAAGCTCCATACAGAGCAATAGAAAATGGAGAAAAAAGGCTTTTTCACTGCTTGTCTCATGGGTGCAAGGGAACAACAGGGAGCTGTCAGCAAAAGACAAGCGTTAAAGAAAGCAAAAACATGTGTTGTGGTTATTGTATTTGTCAAATCTATCAACTTTCAGTCTGGCTAAAAGTGTGTATTATAGGAGCAGGTACACTTTGTGCCTGACAGAAACACACACGTAAAGGACTGTGGGCACCTGCCTATGTATTAGTCATCCATTGTGTGTATTGGTGAGCATATGCTTCTTCAAAAATGAAAAAGTTAACTACTGTAAAACAGCAACTGAAACGTTTAGAGTGTAATGGACTGCATGTAAATGCAGTACTGGAGCTTTCTTCTAACACAGATGGGTTACCCAAAACGCTGTACAGGACTGACTAAAGCCCCCGACACACTGCAAGCGACTAGAATCGATGTACAGTAGTGACAAGAGGCAGATTGAAACTGCGACAGGCAAAAGCTAGCAACGCTAAATGGGCGGGTAACAAGTTAAACTATTATTAACTTCATGCGCTTGAGGTTACTTCCAATAGGAGCTAAGGAAACGTGACCAATGTTTAGCAGAGCTAGGAAGTACTTAAGCTTTTTCAGGTATCTGGCCTTTACTCAAGTATGTATTTTTCTGATTACTTTTTACTTTTTACACAAATATCTGTACTTTCTATTACATTTTCAAAACAAGCTAGTTACTTTAGTGTTAATGCGTGTGGAAACAATTGAGAGGAATTGTTGATTTATTTTTGTATAATTGAGCATCTTCCCAATATCATCAAAAGACTGATTTCAAACCTAAAGAGAAAAATAAATACTGTGCCTGGTAGGACTATTACGTAAATTACATAACAAGACAAAACAGACAAGGCTCTTTCAGTATGCTACTGTAATTAATTCAGATTTACCAGAATAGGCTATTATAAACGAGAGACGGAAATATAAGTGTCGAATCTGGCTATAGCCTACACTATCTATAGATTTAGTAGCAATGCTAGTCAACTCAACACAATTTCTCTTCTCATCTACATCGAATGTCATCTTGGGCAAGAAGACGACATAATATTTTGGCATGCCTGATCCATCCTTAAAGGATACAATGGGAAGTAGATGTGGTTGGTCTAATTGTTCTAAATGGTTTTAAAATAATGTTTGGCCTGTAGGTAGGCTACATAGTATTCATGGTGGCTATGTCTATGAGAAAAGAATGAAATTTGAAAGATGTACTTTGTGCCAAAGCAATGACAAATATTTCAGTTCAGCCCACATATACCATGTGAAGAGTAGCAATTGTGGAAAAAACAAAACAATATCAGTATATATTATAATAACACTATTTAGATTATGTATTATTATATTATTAAACATTTATGTCCTCTCGAGGTTCAGCTAACTTTTGCCCAGAAACAGCCGGTATAATTTAATGTTGTTCACAATTACTACTTTTTACTTTTCAGTACATTTCAGAGCCTGTACTTTTTTACTTGAGTACAGAAGGTGAATAAGTCTTTTTTTTAACATAAGTACCTGTACATCTACTATACTTAAGGAATGCCTTTGTGTATACTTGACACCTCTGATGTTTTTTCTACAAAGCGATGGGCGACGAGCAGATCACTTGCAGTGTCCAGGGCCTTACTATAGTGGTGTCAGCCAGGCAGGGCATCATTCAACCACATTGGAAGCTCATTATAGCATAATAAATATCATATGAAACGTTTTAACACATCTACATGTATATAGAGTAGTTCCACATTGTACAGTATTAACGACTAAAAATCACACAACCCGCTGAAAGAATTATGAGTCCACCCCTTCCCCTTTCCCAAACAAATAGTCCACTTGGAGACTACTGTAGTCAGGCCTCCAGTCAGGCCTACTGCTGTGTACATACGGTGTGCTTGTCCGCACACATTTGATCAGTTTCTGTCTGTAGGGCAAAAAGGACCTCTGCTGACCTCAAGCTTTGCAGGAGACCTGGGTGTTATATAGTAGCTGTTTTTTGTGTTTGGTGGTACTTGGCCCTTTGCCCAGCGATGAGGGCATTTTATCTGAGGCTAAGGCCATCAGTGTTCATTTGGATGAGAAGGTGCAACACAGCTGAAAGGACACTAAAGTCTGAAATCTGGAAGTAAGTATTAACTTTTATGGGTTTGAACAGGAAAATGTCCCATCTGGAAAAATGGCTGTCCAATGTACACAGGCGGGACTAATCAGAACACAAATAAAAAAGACAACTGTAGTCAGCAACACAAAAATAATTTACATTAACCAATAAACACAGACAAAAGACATATCTTGTTCTACTTTGTCTAATAATTTGTGGCAAGTGACCAAACATAGTAGAAGCATAGCCAGTTCAACAGACATACTGTAGATTTTGTAGATTGAGAGCATGCATAAATCAATAAAGTACACTAATAGTAAATCATTGCTTTTCCTTCATGTTCAAGTTAAGATACTAACATTTTTCAAAACAATAGTGAAAGCCCACATCATTATTTTGTTGTATGGTCTTTTTTTCAATTTAATTCAACAAACACTCAAAATAATGTGCAATCATCAGTAGTGCCAAGCAAAGAAGTGTAGTTATAAATGAATGGTGCAAAAGACACTGGTACCAAGGACATTGTCAAACCTCTCTATAATCTTAAATATGCTGACCAATGTATTCATTGATTTACAGTGGTAAGTGAAAGTAATGATTGTATTGATTGGTCACCTTTTAGAAACAGGTTAGCAGATATCTAGTAGCTGAATTCGTCATTTTCTTCTAATGAGTCCCTAATGACAAAAGGAAGTAAAAGCTCATATTCCCATAAGGATTCATCCTTGTTTCTGTACACAGTCACATGAGTTTACCCCTGCATATTGATAATATAGAAGACAAAGAAGTGAGGAGAGAACAGAGGCCCATATTATGTCAGACCTACTGTTAACTCATTAATATTTATATTATTCCTAAAGAAGTACAAGGTAGGTGAATTATACAATACCTTATAATCAACATGGGGCAATATTAATAACTGCCAGTTTGTTTTCACGACTAATCTGCTAGGTTAAATTGAAAGGTGGCGGACAGATAATCCCTAGATTTTGTATTTCAAGATAGAATACATCTGGTTTATCACTATTGTATTATTGACAAGGCGATTCTGTAGTCAGACACTGTAACACACAAGCACTTTCACAATAGCACTATCTATAAGATGAAAATACATGTTTTGTTTCCATTATAATGTTGTATTGACAGTGGAGATGCTCAGAACATAAAATACATTATTTAGATGTTGGTCAGAAATTATTGTCACCATTGAAAAATATACCACTTCAATAGGTAAATAACCCCCGTTTACTGGAGAAACTGGAAACCAAAATGCAATCCATTATATTTTCAGGTGGACGGATACACACCGATAATGCTTTACAAAATATGTGAAGTGCCCCTTGATTATGGATATATAATATAGATATATACTAGCATGGTATTACTCTCAGATACATTTTCATACATACAGATTATAGTCTGGAAACCCTGCTCGCTAAACAACTCTTGATGGCGGACCAATCAGCGACCAGTGGCGTGGCTAAATGCCACGCCATTTAATTCAAGCATTTGTTTCAAACAATAATGAAGCAATACAAATGTACCAACACAGACTGATTTTAAGTTTACTTTGTTTAGCTCTATCGGGGCTGATTTCATTTCTACAAACCAATCATTTTTATTGTTAAGGCGATCATCATCACAAAAGATATTGTACTGGAGCCTGGCTCTGCCCGACTAATTGCTCTCAGCTCAATATCTTTTCACTGAGATTACAGTCTGGAAAACCTTTAGCATTAGCGTTCGCACAGCCACCCTGCTGGCGACTCAATCAGCGTGGGTTAGTGAGATGACGTTAACGTCAAGCATGTTTTGAAATGGTGGTAAAGCTAGATAAAGCGATCAAAACAATTACATCAATACCGATTGATTCAGCGCTGTCCAATAGTTTCAAAATTAATCAGAGGTCCACACCAAGTAGGAGGAAACAACTACGACTATGGACGACGTCATGGCCAGGTTACACCAGGCTAACTGTACTGTTTGCCAGCAAGGGTGTAACTACCCATAATGAAAACAATGCAACCGCATTGGGGCCCGGAGTCAGCCAGGGGTCCATGAACGATCAGCTGGGCCCTCTAATGTGCTGAGCTCATGAGCTGGACAAGCTACAGATAACCACCATTACTAATTAAATGCTAGCCGCCAGTAGATAGTACAGTGTATAATGATAATGGTCAATTTGACAGTCAAATGTGTGGCGGTGGCCAGTGGAATTCTGGGATGTGGTGACGATATGATATACGTACAAGCAGCCTGTTAAATTTCAAGAGATCAGGAAATGCAGCAATGTATTACAAACATACAAGAGGACATAAGACACGCAAGCAATCCTCTTTAAGAATGACGTGTATTCAATCTTAACGCAGCTCAATGGGACAGAGGCTGAGCACATCAGAACTTGTCAAGCACAGTGTAAAGCAAGGCTGAAGTGTGCACGTCAAGTAAGTTCAACTTCATCCAATTTATGTAGGCATGCTATTTGTCTGTTGATCAACAAACACACTTTTCACTTGTCAATGGTGAGCTGTCACCAATAATGTTTTCATCCGTCATGGTGCTCTGACGTCAGCTTTTATCGTTGATGTCTGACTTGGGAGATGGAAAAACAATTAATACTGTATCTCTCTCTAATATCCGCCATATATCTCCACTGATCTCCTAAAATGCATATAAACTCCTGCAGATATTTAGCATTGGCGTCAGTAGGCTAGTGCAGCCCATTTCGCTTTTGGCGTTTAAATTGGGTTGAATTTAGAAACGGGTTGACTCAAAATTATTATTGTTAAGGGCTCGTTCTCACCGCTCTGCATTGGGGCCCATTGTTGCCTTGTTACGCCATTGTATGCCAGAGCCTAAATGCACCACGTACAATCCTGACATGCACTTGCTTTGGTTCATCAGAAAAGTATGAACTAAAAATTTGTGAAAATCAGAACTGTATGTTGTCTATGTAAGGTATCTGAAATGTTAAAAGAAAAAAAAAAAGCTAGAAATGCAATCGTTGTTTTGAATCAAGTGCTACATTGGTTCACTGTGCTACTCTTTCTAATTATCCAGACCATTCTGCACAGATCTGCACAGTGAGGTCCAATCAGGACTCTAGATTTAATTTCCCCCATCGCTCCTTTCTGACCGACAGTATATTAAACCAGAAATCCACTGCCCGAGATTCAGAGACTTGATTAAATCCAGAAAATAGGACATTTTCAGTTTAACATTAATAACACGTTAATTTTTCTCTCTTCTGCAGTTTGAGCAGTTGATACATTATTTGCAACAGATTGTATATTACCATAAATGCTTTTATCAATTTCTTTTCAAATTTATACCATGTCTGTGTTGTCCTTAAACACTTTGCAAAAGAAATACAGTATCTACAAATGTATTGCTTCTGTAATTCTATGTAATACGTTCTAAAATTAAAAGTCAGATAATTGAAGCTGCTTTTGTGCATATTTACAGATTTTGTTAATAATTAGTAACTTTGCCTCTGTGTAGATAAACCTTAATGTCCCTACTTGTCCATTGGTGTTGATAGCTTCAGCACTTTTGTGGAGCCTTTATGACAATTTACACCAATAAATATATATACTGTACATCTGAAGCAAATACCCCTCACGACAATCTTTGATATCCATACTATTTGAAATATCCCTTTTAATACATGGCAAAGCACAGTATGCATTTTTCCTTTTTGTTGGTTCTACTGTAACATTACATTGCAGTATACGGAACATGTTTTAGGTAAATTCTCTGCATGTTTTTAAAATGTAAGCTACTGTGAAATTTTCCTGCCAGCATAGTTTTTATTCTATGAGTAATACTTGTTAGTCGTTTTTTTTATGTAGCAACATATAACGGATGACACGTTGAGGTAAAAGAAAGTCTTTACTTGATGTTATTCTTTATCTTTCTTGTAGGCTGTCTGTGGTGAATGGTGATATGTCAGTATAAGAGTAATACATTTCAAATTGAGGTGCTGTTTCAGAGGCTTATCTGCTTTGACGTGTCAACTGTGATTCCCCTGTGAGCAATATTATCTACGATACGCAGATAAAGTAGCATTTGAGAAGTATTATGCAACAATGATAGTTTAGTTCTAGAAGATAGGCTTACTGTGTATTGGTGAATGATGGAAAATATTTCACTGTGTGGATGATTCATATTAAATTCCTATTGATAAATGTGGTTTACAGAAAGTGGTTTGCCCAAGGCGAGCTAGCGAATCAGACAAAAACATTACAGAAGCATTACAGTGTAGTGTACTTGACAGATGGACACACCACTGTGTTCAAGGGAACCTCAAACGCAATAGTGAAATGTCACACAACCGAGGAACCTGTAGCAAATAAACATATTTACAGCCCCATTAAAACAGCAGCTAGAGCACAAGGAACTGCAATTTCTATTCCCCGTTTGCAAAACAAGATGTTTGACCTCATAAAAAGTAAACTACATTGTCTCAGTCCAAAAAACCTTAATGAACTCAAATCAGTTTTCCTGCTATGTCCCTTCCTGTTAAGCTAATAACCTACAGTAAAATAACTAGCCTACAACAAATTAAATGAACAGTCAGTGATTATAAGCAAATTTTTGTGAATATCAGTGAATGCAACCTATAATACATGCTATAATTTGTGTGTGCACGGAACAAATATGGTGTTCCTACACAGCCCTGACTGTACATGGGAACACAAAATATGTGAAATATGTGCAGCTACTGAGGGAGCACCCTATGGCAATGAAGGGAGAGGTGTTTTGATAGAATTCAAATATCAATAATCTCTTCTTGGTCAAATTTGAGTTGACTGAGTTGACTATCCCTTAGACTGTGAGGTACAATTAGGACTACACTGTTAAAATATCTTGATGTAGTGTGTAACAACCCGCCCATGGTGCAAGCGCGCCTGGAATGGAAGACCCTCGGACATGCCATAGTCTCGCAGAGTCAGCCTTTACTTACGTTAAGTCTGGTACACAGTGCTGGCTAACTGCATCAAGATCCGCCTACTTGACAGAAGAGGTAGTTTGATTGACATGCGCATCAACCAACTACGAAACTCAATGACAAAGTCTGACGATAAACGTACCAACATGACTCTGGCTGTTTTCAGGTATTGTTCTGTTAGATAAGCTGCTAATAGTTGTAGGGAGATATTTTTGTTTTAAGTGTCTGTAAGATCTCCAGTCCCTGGAATTGTTCCCCTTGTGAGACCATCCTGGTCTTGAAGGAAGCCTTCATTTCAAGTGTTTGTGATAACGGCGGTGCTAATACATTTCAATCAGACTTCCTTACATATGATTGGACTACCTACCTTTATCTCACCCATTCAGTTACTGTACCTTGAAAATAGCCAGAGCGCCAGTGGAAACTGAAATGTAAAGTAATGTACGCCAATGTAGTAATCTTCAGAAACACTTCAGCTAGTGGCTAATTGGCTGGTTGTTTGCTAAGTAGGTGAGAAATTACGAGATTCTGCATCTTGACTGAATAGTCTCTAATTACATTAGTACAGTATCTGTTTTCTTATTAATAAAATGTTAGAAAACAGTCATATCTGTTATATCTGTGGTCTCCATTATATAAATCAGCAAATTCCTCTAGTGTGCACCAGGCATTTATAAATGCAGGATACCAACCAGAACACATTCTCACAGATCATTTCACTGACTGATAGTTGATGGAGGTCTATGGCATTTAGAAAATATGAAATCCTACCTACAGCACCTTTAACGGTGGGGTTAGAGATTCTAATCCAAATTCAACAAATATCTCCTCACGGCCACTAGCTGTCCTTGTGTGTAGCCTACTAAAAAAGAGAGTTCCTACACAGCCCTGGCTGTTAATGGGAAAGTGGTGCTGACCCAACCACACAAAACTATCCCAATCTTCACCATGCTTGTCCAATTTTGGATAACGAAGCATCTGATGGAGCACCCTATGGAGCAAAATGAAGAGTATATTTGTTTTGATGTTGATATCAACAATCTCTCCAGCATTGCTTACTTCACCTTTAAGCTCAAAGAACATACCTCTGCTTAAGTTTAACAGCTGTACAGTTCAGTTACCCTTGAAAACTGAAATCTTGCCATTACCTTTGATGCACAGCTATCCTTTTAGGGGCACCACTCTGCTTTGAAATGTCTTTTTTGTTCATGAAATCTGCTCCTTGATTTGGTTAGTATGGGTTAGCATACTGTGTGGCTGGCCCATTTCCACATAAACTAATTAGAATAATAGTGAAATATTGTATTTGTCAGTGAATGTGGTACTGCCGTGCTATACTTGAAAACATGAACCACCTTGAATTTGCCAATGCAAGTGTCTTGTGTAATAAAGTATAGAGCATAGCACTGGAAAATATACTGGCACACAAGGGAAGTATGGTTTATGTATCAGATAAACTGTTACTATGGTAACACTACAGACACTCTTCCATGGACAAAGTTGTGCTTATATAGCCCATTTGTTCCACAACAATGGAGGAAAAACTGCTCATAGTAAAACATTGTAAGTTTCAGAAACATGTAGGGTGCAAAAACATGTAGGGTGCAATTCCATTCATGAACAGTGTGGTCGCCATCATTTAGTTTATTCGTAACCGTGACAATTCAACTTTAATTTCCTGTATGAATCACGTGGGTTTCTCCAATGCCCCGCCTCTTTAGTAGACCAGTGGCAGGTCTTGTGTCTATTCATTCCAATAAGTAGTACAGATGTACAGAGCACACTTATTTTATTTGCTTAGTATAAAAGTGGAAATGTGGAAAAGGCTGGGGGGTATTGTGACAAATGTGTGCACTTGCTGAAAACTGCCATCTGTAGGAGCATGTGCAGCCACAACTGTATTGCACCAGATACAGGCTAGGTCTACAGGTGTTTTTATATGGATCTAGCAATAGACCGTATAATGTGCAAATACATCTAACTAATCTCACTCTCCCCGATGTGCCTACAACACAGGCTAGAAGGCACGAGTAATGCAATGGAAGTGGATATTAAGTTGCACGTTATTATTCTGGTTCGGGAATAAAAAGCCAAAATGTCTGTACGTCAGCTGATGTTCAAATCGATTCATATGTGGATGGCCATTCTTTTTTCAACACAGAACTGATTTCACTAACTAGTCGCTTCATTTACCACATTACTGAAAACTGATGGCTATATAGTCGTCCCCACTGAGTCAGTGCAAAGCAGGCAGCGGGCTGAAAGCTGACCATACCATACATGGTTAACCGTGACTCTGGTTAACCACTCGTTAGTCTCACAGAGCCAGCCTTTACATACAGTATGTAAAGGCTGGGACACAGCCCACGCTAACTGTGTCAGTGCCTGCCTACCTGACAAGTGAGGTATTTTGATTGACATGTACGACGTCAAGTCTAAGTCAATGACCAAGTCGGACGTTAAACTTGCAGTGAGGAATACTAAATAACAGGACTCCGGCTGTTTACAGGTGTTGTAAATCTGTAAAATGAGTAGGCTACGGTTAGTGATTATATTAAATGTTTTAGTTAGTAATGAGAAAATAAAGCACTGCGCTATTGTTGCAACAGAAAATAATGAAGACGTAGCCTACTTGTGAGTGACAATCCTAACAGCCAATGTAAAAAAACAGTATTACTTACTGAAAGTCAAAGAGTCCTGTGTGAAGCTTACAGGAGTATCAGACATTCACAGAGTTACTTATGTGAAGTAGTGGTAATGAATGGAGACTAACAACTCTTAGAGCTTTGTTAGTGATAGGGAGCATGTATAGTCACATAAAAGAATGGGGTGGACGCTGATTTCAAACCCACACAAAAGACAGTGACACCGACAACGGGGGACCGGGCTTATTAGTCATCTTAGAATAGAATTCAATACTATAGAGAATATTATTGAATTGTTTCAATTCAATACAATTCTAATACAATTGTATTAGAATTGTATTGAATTGTTTAATTGTATTAGAATTGTATTGAATTGTTTAATACCAGTACTGGTATTAGTACTGGTATTGATGAATTCATTATGTTTTTTCTAGCGGTTTATATTGCAGTTTGTTTAATCTTGGCTGATACTTTGGTTATAAATAGGGAAAAAAATGACGTTATAAATTGCCTGTGTTAAAAACAGTGGTTTGAATTTGAAAGTGTCCTAGCTACGAACTAAAACATTTAACAATACAAGGTTATGACCTCTTTATATTACCTATCCTGTTGGACAGTCATAATGATTTATTCTTACCCGTGATTGGGGTCCTAAAAACGCTTAAATCTGTCCCGGGCCCTGGGATAACCCTGACAATATATAAATCAAAATTGAAGCTTAGAGCTAGTTTTTAGTTGTGTTATATTCCTATAAAAAAAAAAATTCCTAGGGTATAAAAGGCGACATTCTGTAGCCTATCAGCCAGGTTTCATTGAATTTTGATTTAGCATCCACTAACATTTAATAATTTATTATAATAGAAAATATGTAATAAACAAATTGCTTTGCTAATATTACGGTGCGTTCAGCAGACTGAATGTTTGCTACATTAAATTAACTGCTGATGCTCTGATTGCTTAATGGATGTGGCAAGTGTTGCTAAATTCTATGCAGCTGCAAGTTTAGCTGCAAATACACAACGTTAGGGATTTTACATCACTATACTATCAAATGCTGCTTTCATTACCATGTTGTTTGATATGAAATACATGCTAATTCTGATGTGAAATGTATGACATTAGAGTATGTTGACAACTATTGTGGACACAGCTTTGGAAGAGGTTAAGTGCGCTTCAGCACCGACAGAGTAGCCTACCACAATGGCGCAGGAGATATTATTTAGGTATGGGGGACGAAAGTGTGAAGGTCTTAACACTTTTTTATTTAGCATATTTAATTTTTGTTAATAATAAAAATGTAATAATGGGGAAAAACAAATACGATGCCATGAGTAACAAGTGTTTCACTCGGGACTTGAAACCCGCTTCCCTTCGCAAAAGAAAAGCACCCTGCAAGGCACACCAACACACAGTATAGTGTATGTCCTTGAAGTACTGGAGAGTGAGATATTTACGTAATTTATGGCTGCAGCGCAACTGTCTTGCCACCTTCACACATGGTCATGTACTAGGCTATCAACACTGGTCAACATGCATATGATCACTGGTTAACAACACATGCCATTAGATATAATCAAATTAAAAAAAGAAGCTGTAAACCACTCTCTTAAATACTCCTCTTCCTAGAACAGCTAGAATGTTCTACGCAGGGGAATTGTCAAGCTTATAGGGAAAATACCGAAATAATGCATGTTTTACACGTGGTTTTACATCCTCAAAGCTTAGGTGTCGCATTTTTTTTCTAAGCCAAAAAAGCAAGAGGAGATACCAACATAAACATACACAAAAACAGGACATCAAAGGGGACCTTTGATGTCCTGTCTATTTGAAGTTCTGAGGATCCAAGGTGGAAACTAACTTTACTGTATAGTACAGTAAAGTCAGTTTGGGCTTTCCTGTTTGTGCGATTATGAGATTCAGATCCTGGCGTGCTAAACAAATGTCTAAGCAAGCAAAGATAATGAATACTACAGAAAGTAAAAACTGAACATTAGACTTTTGACATAGCCTGTTGTATAAGGATATTTGTATTTCTGTGATCTATCCTACATGTTTGTCATTCATGTGCATTGAGACCGCTGGAATTATATTGTGAATTAATTACTGTAGCTTTCAAAAGCATTTTGAAGTTCTGTCTACTTCTTTCTGATATTCAGGATATTATTTGAGAAATGTGCTATTTTTTCCATTAGAATATCTTTCACTGTTTGTTCATAAACACCATTAGCCTACATGCCATGTGCAAATAGCATACATTACAGGGAATGCTTATATCAACAGTAACCAAGGGGGGTGGGGCATTCAATAGTGGGCTATACTGGACTTGCCAATGCTAGTAGCCTCATGATGGTCGACAAAGAGGCAAATAAACAAATCTAACTCGAGTTAGGCTACATCAGACTTATTCATGGAAATAAAATAAAAAGTTCCCTACAAAACTGGGAAAGATGCATCTCCGCCCGTCCGCCTTCAGCTCCCCTGGCCTACAATCATCTTGTGCATATGTACACATCTGGACACAATCTACAACAGTAAAACAAAAATGATCATAGCCATGTGAATGGTACTTAACCTCCTACATCCCAACTCCTCCCTGTTTTGTAACCTGGCGTTCAGTCTACTGGCTTTCACGCTAATTGAACGTAAACACTACACCATCCTGAACCCAGTTAGTAAAAAAAAAAGTGCATTCACCTGATATAAAATTACTTCTGATATAATCCATGCTTAATTCTGGTCTTATCCAACTACAAATACCGATAATGTTATTAAACTGAGACAGATAAAGTTTTATATTTTTTCCAATTGCACGTTTGGCTGCATCGAGCCGTGCCACAATGATTTGCTTTTTCATTATCAGTTTAACCGCGCCACGCGCAAGATGCTGCTCTGGAGTGTGGCCAAAGTGAGCCAGGCTCACCTCCAAGTGAGCCGCTGTGATGTTATGAGCTTAGATGTCATCATTCTATTCATGCAGTACAGAGAAATATAAAAACACAAAACAGGCTACAATTGTAGTTTTGGTTGAAATTGACACGTTCTTTTTCAAAGATCAATTGGGTAGCCTACTTGAAATGAATGGAGTGAATTACAGTCAAACAGAACAACCATGAGCCCACTCATGTGGAGAGTGAACTTAGTTTAAGGCATAGAAAAAGGCCAGTAATGACATCTCTGTACACCCCTGCATTAGAAGCTCCACCTCCCAAACTAGACACCATTGCCAAGGCTAGGATATTGTAGTGTGGTACAGTCTGCACAACATTGTGATCCCATTTACAGAGCCATGGCTGTGTGGAAAGACCACATCATTTCTCAGCACGCACACAAATTTGGGCAGCTACAGTAGCAGACCGTGAGGAGATATTGACTGAATTTGACAAAACGTATTAACTTACAATCACTGACTACACATTTTATAGACCGAAAGTCTCTAAAACTATTTCATACCATTGACAATTCTTGTAATGCGTGATCTTATGATTGTGTGTCTGACAGTATTATGTAATTCCTGCTATCTGGAAGGAAATACCGCAGCTGGGGTCATTCCTCCTGTAGTTTATCCATCCCAGGCTAGACTTCACTTCTTAATGGTTTTCATGGCATGCCATATTTCATAAGCAAGAGTCTGTCTGTCCTTCACCTTTGACTGTCTGTGAAAGGTAGCAGGAGGCAGACTTACTTGATGGGGACATATCTCCCTTCTCTTGGATTCTATCAATCAGTCATGTCAATGTATATACCTCACATACATACCTCACCTGTAAGGACAATTCCGTAACAAAACTTGTACCACATAGCAACGTGCAAAGATGTAGTAATGTAGCTATATGCAATGATTTTATTCCGCATTACATCAATATTAAAAGTATAAATATATAAATATATCAAAAAAATATTGAAAAATAATGGGAAATAGAGTTTCTCAAAGCTGGTAAACAGAGTACATTAAATCCAATCTTCACAGATGTATTACATTACAGAAAGCAAATGTGTGCTAGGTTAAACCCAAACATTAAACAAGAAACGCTAAGAAAAAATATCAAAGAAAACATTGAGTAAATAAATGTTGATTTGCAAAAGCCAGAAGAGAGAGAATGAAGAGAGAGAGAGAGTGAGATTGTTCTTCATGTTAGGCTGCCATCTGCTGAGGACGACTGTATTTGAAGTGGAGCATCGTGTTAGCGCCGAGGCTAACAAGTCCAACACAGTTCTTTTATCGTGGTTGAGGTTATGTCCTCTGGAGATAGCTAACGTTGGAAATCCTTCTTAGTAACTGAATTACAGTCTCTCAGTCTCTCTCTCTCTCTCTCTCTCTCTCTCTCTCTCTCTCTCTCTCTCTCTCTCTCTCTCTCTCTCT
>JAODLL010034499.1:0-22395 GCA_026546735.1 Forbesichthys agassizii | reverse complement strand
AGGCCGATTTGTGCACAGTGCATAAGATAGAATGGAAAGCTTACTTTCTCCACGACCAAATCGCTATGGGCCGTCATCAACGCCTCAGCACTGCAGCCGTGCACTATCAGGTTTTCATACAGGTCACAGCGGGGGCCCTCAAATGTCTGCGCAGGCAGGAAGACACAAAGTGGACTTTAGTCAAGAAACATATCAGGTTAACTCTCTCCAGTTCAGTGTCATGTGACCAGCGACACTGGATGCCATCAGGAGTTGGTCCCCGGGCGCTGCACAACGGCTGCCCACTTCTCCCCTGAGGGATGGGTTAAATGCAGAGGATGAATTACGCTACATGGATGTGTATGTGACAATAAAAGCATCTTTAGCTTTGCCTTAGCACCCAAAAAGCAAATCAAATAAAAATTGTTTTATGAAGAATGTTTAAAAACGGTGTCAAGCACGTACAATTAAATAAAATAGAAAGGAATCCACATAAGGTCAAGCAACATGACAAACAATTTTAATTACAACTCACACAACTCACTCTCTAGTCTGTATCTGCTACTTGAAACAATTGCATCTTCAGGTTGTTGAGGTTGTCCTCCAATTATTATGTCATTTTACTGAACGTCAGTTTCTTTGGAAAAACAGCATTTGCTGCGAGACCAAATTGTAAGAAGAATATTGAGTATCAAGCCTCCTGTCTTGGTAGGAACATGTGTACTGTAAACGTGTATTATCAGTGCAGAATTTGGGTTTTCAGTTAACATCGATAATCTAGAATCAGTAGATTGGTCACCATATACTCTCATGTACTCTCAACAAGATAGGAATCGCATCACTCTGTCGAATATTACAAAATATTGCTTTACAGTAATCTGAGGCAATAAAATGAATAATTATAAAACAAACGAATAAAAATATCAATAAATACATAAAACAGTGCAAGCAATGCCGCATAGGTGCATCTAGATGTCCCCCCTAAGGGGTTAAGTCCCTAACAAAGTGCAGCTGGTTCTGGATGGTTCAAGTGTCTCACCTCTACCGTGCAATAGGCACAGCCTTTCCCAGCCCTCAGGCACGTGGAGCAGTTACTGTGTCTGGCAGCGAAGCAGTAGTTCACTGTCGGGGGAAGAGAGAGAGAGAGAGAGAGAGAGAGAGAGAGAGAGAGAGAGAGAGAGAGAGAGAGAGAGAGAGAGAGAGAGAGAGAGGGGAAGAGAGAGGAAGAGAGAGACAGATATTTATTGTTGTTGTTATTATCCATCTTATTATTTATGCTGTTACTGGGTCCTTTAAATGATACCGACTGGTTTTGTTCTTATTGTTATTACCACTGGCATTATTATTGTTAATATTCCCTCCCTTCTTGTTAGCAATGCTGTATAAATAACCCTCATGCAAGTAGTGCTAACTTGAACTTGAGAGAGAGAGTTTTAACAGCACTTTAATTAGACAACAGTATATTCCATTGTATGCTTCAATGTTATGTTTTACATATGAAATATAATCCCATCATCATTGACTGTAAACAAAGCTCCTGTATAATCCCACACTCTCTTGAACTCCCCTACATCACCCATCATGTTATAAAACGCATATTCTAGCATTACTCTGCCCTTCACCATCCCTTTGAACATTGATGACACGTCTTGATCCCTATCAGGCTCTACTTTTTGTTTTCTGCTAGTGTATATTGATAATTCTGCCTGCCCAATCAGAGAGAGAGAGAGAGAGACGGGGGGAGGTGGTAATCGAATATTTTATGGAGAGGAGAGATCTTCGTATCCCTATAGGGTTTAGAAAGCAACATATTCCTCAATGGTGCTTTTACTGCATTCCACTGACGTCAGAACTCTGTAAAGTGCACAGGGTCGACCACTTAGGTTGGCATTTCAGATAGGATTTCTGTAGCCCAGTTTTCTGAGATAAATAGAACTGATTTCACAGCAACATGACTGGTGAACAAGTTGCAACAGACCATTTTTACACGAGAACAAGTTAGAAGGCTTGAGGAAACTTAACATCAACCTAAATGACTCTATAGATTTAATTTCACAATTTTAAAGTTATAATAGCAAACTGTAATTGCCTGTAGCACTGTAGCTAGACTACTTTGCTAAACATGGATAGACTTCCAGCATGATTTCAGCAAGAATTCTGACTTGGAGACCGGAAACACCAGGACATTTGGCTTAAAGATTTAAAGAATTTTTAAAAATGGCACAAAATTTGATAATATGAAATATAATACAAAAATCTGGCAATAAAAAGGGTTGTGAAAAAGTCTTGTTATAACATTTAATATCCTCTCTTTACGACCAGTATTCCCCAGTAAATCCAATGTTCCTATAACAAGGGCTCCTACTAGCCTGAACATAATACAACTGTGATGTGACTGTAAACATCACTTGTATTAGTAGACAGTCAGTAAGACCAATGTCTCACCAATGTCAGCATTACAGCTGGTCGTCCACAGCACGATGAGAAGCCCCAGTAAAACTGGGAGATGCAACGACCACCTCCCCATCTCCTCCCTGCAACAGAAGCAATACAAACACACCATTATACTGTATGAGCCGGTACCAGCTGCTTGAGACTAGAGAATATAAAATGACATGTTCAAATGTGATCCAGCTGGGGTATTTTCATTGTGTTTGTAGCCCATAGGCGATTGTAATATTATACTTTTTTGTTGTTGCTCGCGTTCTATTGAAAAATGTATTCTGTGCATTCATATCTTAATGTGGTAATCTCTAGACAAGCAGATCATTTCATCCAGACCTTACCATGATAAGGTCTGGATAAACTTGACTTTAATAAAATCCTTTACAATACCGACCTGCTGCAAGAATGCCAGATTAATATTTGAACAGTCATTACGTATGTAGGAATGATCTGGAAGACAAAATTTCAGTATATTTAAACTGAACTTCCTGTCTGTGTGTCAGGGATAAAGAGGCTGTCAGTGATATCTGGACAGACAATGACATCCTCTTTAGAATAGAGAATTGGGGTTAGCTGGGCAAGTCTATTACTAAACTGACAAACACTCGTTCCCTACAGCTAAGCTAACACAGAGAATGTCTTCATTTCACAAAGGCCTAGGTAATGTACGCTCTATTGAGTTGTGACAAGTTGTGACAACATTCGGAATGGAGGAGCGACGCATTTGGTTGGAATAAGACATATTTGAGGTGGCGTTGTGCTCTCTCACTTCATGGCGGACTCTTGGGTCAGGGACAAACCACGAAGCTGGCTGCAAAGAGACAGGAGGTTACGAGGGAACAATGGCTGTTATGTGACGCAAAAGGTTTCTGTGGGCAGTAAGTGCAGAGAATGAGAGGTTTTGCCCACAAGATTTATAACTCGGAACGAGAATTTCTCCTTGAGGCGAGAGGCAGACGTGACCATTTTAAAAACAGGCCAAAACAGGACGGGAAAGAGAACTTGGCACCCTGGTGAGACCTTGACTACAGGTGTGTGTGTGTGTACGCTCGTGCGTGTGTGTGATAGACTCACACCCTGTAACTGTCACGTAAATCACAAGCCAGTTCGGTTCAGTGCAACACAAAAACAGACAAAACACGTTCTATATTAACCTGAAGACTTAAAAAGCTGTGTATTGAGGAAAGACGCGTAGCTTTGCTTGCCTTGAGGGCACACTATCGCTATCAACTGCACACTGACATTAACTGGAAGCCAACACATATATACAAGGGGAATGAACACCTGGGATACTTAAGTAGATTTAAATCCGAAAAGTATCGTATTACAACAATCAATCGCCCCCCGACTCCCCCAAGATCAAACGTTGTGTCCTGCTATGGCACCAAAGCTGCCAGGTGAAGATTCCTCTGTTGGGCGTGGAGCAATGACCCCGTTATTACATCATTACAGTTGGACCCTAAACAGAAAACAGGTTTAGGGTCCAACGTTTTGACAGCATGCCACAGTAGCTTCACATCTGTGCAACATACCCTGTGAAGTTACCACACAGCTATTTAACCAACCATAAACCTCACACATTAAATCTATGGTCTGCTAATGCCACAAACTGTAATATCTGATAAAACCATTGGTCCACCAGTGCCTTTGTTTTCTTCAGATTAGTTTGTTTACAGACTGCTTCAGAGGGAAAAGTAAAAAACACCAAGTTAAATCCAAGGACAATGACTTTACAAGTAAAAGCATGAAGTTAGTTATTAACATAAACCATTAAGGAACAGAATGCACTCCAAACAGAGTTGAACTTGAAACCTTTCCACGATTTGAAATACATTTAGTTCTAAGGTGTGGGGGTCCTACAAACAATGGAGCAATTAGCAGATTGAGTTATGTTCAGGGAGATTTCAAAAGAAAGCTAAAATAAACAAACCTCTTGCTGTGCTATTGCTCGATCCTAAAGTCCAAAAGTCCAACAATCGAACAAGGAACCCAAATAATCCTTATTCTTGCTTATAGCTCTTCAAGGCAGTTCAGACATAGCCTATCCACCTGTGGCTTTTTCCCAAATCCCCAAGTAGCCCTATTATTCCAAACTCTTTGCTTCTATGGTATCTTCAAGTCTTCTTTCCTTATCGAGTCCAGTCAAATAACGACTTGCTTGCCCCCTAAACTGTCTTGTGCCTGGGTGCCAGCGAAAGTTAAGTGTGTACAAGAGAGCGAGCGAGCGAGCGAGAGTGAGAGAGAGAGCACCAGAGCAAAGACTGAGAGTCTCTGGATCTGTGTGAATGCAATTGTGTGCGCTGCAATTTGATCCCTCCAGCGCACGCACGCACACACACACACACACACACACACACACACACTCCCCCTCGCTTCCCTGCCCAGGTGAGTAGCTGTGTGTGACGAGGGTTAACTCCCTTCCTGTGTGCAGCTATCTCTTGCCCACCCTGCTGAGAGAGAAAAAAAGCCTCCACACCTCCCCTCCCCTCCATCGACGCATTCCTCCCAGGCAGGAGTTCACCTGTGCGGGCCTGAGCCAGGCGAGCCCGGCCCCTCCTTTCAGAGCACCACTCACAAACCCATGGGAGTGGTGACTGCCTGCAGGCTATGGGAAACGGGCTTGTGACTCTTGTGTTTACACAAATCCCTGTTCTCTCTCTCAGCTAAAAGTCATAGCTCTGAGCAACCGCTGTTGCTACATATGAAGAGTCCATCTGACATCCTTTTTGGCGGTATATACATTATTTGTTACATGTTTGGAAGACATTACTTTTCATTCACCCGAAGATGGAAACCTAATGAATATTTAAGTTTAAGTTTTTGTCCTGATGGACGTTTTTGCACCTGAACGCTTTATATATAGTCTGCTGTGCTGTAGGTGGTGTGAGGAGAACCTTTAATTGTGTCCAGGTTTGGTATAGAGACAATCCCATATAAGATGGTTTCAGCGAGGTACATTCCTTGGCAGGGTATCGCCATGGAGCACACCACCGTAATGCCAAACCTGGCAAAGTGCTTAGGGCCTGTGTGTGTGTGTGTATGTGTGTGTGTGCGTGCACGTTACCAATGGGCCTTTAAAAGGCATCACAAAAAACAAAACAAAAAAAAAACGCTTTAAACCATTAGCGTTTACTGCAGTACCAAGACTGTGATTTCCCATGGCATTGTGGGAAATATCAAGCTAAAGGCCCAGGTTACAAATCTTCTGCCCGATGGATGCAGGATTCAAGTGCAAACTTGTTAATTACACTAATGGAGGAAAGTGTTGTTCTAAAGCAGCTATAAGTCTGTTTTCACCACTGCCACCCATCTCCGTGTAGAGCCATGTTACACTTACACAGTGTAAACACAGTATCATAGTTTACTATAGCTGTAGGAATTAGCTACAGACAGACACCGCAAATAACAGTATCACTGCTGTAGGGGAGAACGGGTTAAGATGAGCCACCCACTATATCTAGGTAACCATAAACAAATGTTATTATGTGACCACATATTAAGGGAGTATAGTTCACATTAGTCAACCGTCTTAGTCTCAAGCACATGGAGAGAGTTGCATGCAAACACAAATAGTATTTCACACAATGGTTTAACTCTCTCATTCTTTGGATGCTATATTGCCACTGACACTCGCAGTGACGCCAAACGACCTGTACAAGTGGTCCATCTCACACACATACACACACATATATATTGATATATTGTATATGATATCATTAAAAACTTATTCAAGAATTTGATATAGAACAGAACTGCAATTTCGACAAGAATACCACCACCATACATTTAACGTAAGAATCAACAGTCATGCCTTGTGCCGATATTCAACGTGGGTGGCGTTATTAGGTGATTCTTTTAATGACACGTTTTTGTCCTGGCTACCAAATCAAGTTTGTGAGAATGCCATCAATGTATTTTACTTTAATAGAAAATAAAGTCTACTTACGCAATTGAAAACAAGATGCGCAGCTCAATCTGGAGTGGCCTACTACTCCTGATACGTGGGTAGCTTTCTGCAGAAGTCACATGGATTTTTACTAATTGAAACAAGACTAGTAGTCCCTTATCTTACGAGGATATGTAGCCTACATTGTCTGTAAAACTCATAAAACTACGCAATGCTCGGCAAATCTAATTTCCAGCCCTGTGGGGTCCAGGGGCGCGAACTATGATTCTGCGCCAAACTTCTTCAAATTTACATGACAAAAGCGCGCTTTCGACCAGTGCGAGAATTCAATGGTCAGAATGGCGTCCCAGGCGACACTTTGTGACGCGGACTACACAGCAAAGACATTTAGCGTAAAGTATTGCCAGTATAAATATGATAAGTTGTGTTCTATACAACTCACTATTTGAGCATTATAAAATAAAGGTAAACTTATTTCCACACGTGTTACATGCTAGCCTAGCTATCTCAAACCTGACATTCGGTTTTTTGATGATCGTGTTCCAAAAAATAAGTGTGAAATTTAACAAATGTAGATTTACGTTTTATTCAACTGTTGTCCTAACAAAACAATAACTGAACACACATAGAACCACTTAGCGGCCTAATAAAACCATTCCACCTTCTCTTAAAGAATATGTGCGCATGTCTATATAGCGTATCTTACATTTGAATTAATTTTAAAAAGCTCTGGCAACGTCTGCTAATTAAAGGTGTACACTTGATGAGTAAGGCTATAAGCGCACACACAGACTAACATGTTCTTATTGTGTCATCCAATTAGTGTTATATTGCTTTACATCCACAAATTATCTGAAAAGCACTCCCACATTAGTGCTATAAATAAATCTGATCTCAGCCCTAAAATAATAAACTGAAAACCAGTCATGTAAACCCTGGAAATATTATTCTATGCTACACCACACAAACTAGTAGAACCAGTAATCCCTTTAATGGGCCGCTATGGCGACAAGATCAGCTTTACTCAAACACTTTGCTAAAATAACGGTTTGCAACTTGCTATTAGATTTCAACATCCCTTTTTCTCCCCAGAAAACCGATAAGGCTTTGTTCACGTTGTTGCATTAAGTAGCAGCCACAGGTTTTTAACCTCCTAAAAGTTGCTTCTGAGGAACGCAAACTTCCACTGCCAAGGCGTGGTGATTTGAGGGAAAACAAGCATCCAGAAAACACATTAATTGCTGGGAAGTCAGAAAGTGTGTGAGTGTCTCTTCCCAGACTGAGGCAAGTGCCTAGCTAGTGGTCAATAGAGCACTTCCCAATAAAAGCAAGGATGGTATGCATTGCCATGGTGAAACAGATGTTTACTGCGCACCCAATGAGAGCAGAGGAATGCAGTTCTCTCCTTTGGACTGAATATTAAGTGAACTGCATGCATGCCAACATATTTTTGATTCGCTGAGCAGAATAAGAACAGAATATGGAGCTGAGCTAAGGGAGTGGGTTTTGGCTGTTCCAGCTATTTGAAAACAGAAAAGCACCCAGTTGAAAAGGCAGCATCCAATTAAATTTATTTTCGGTATGTACAAGTGTTGAAAAATAAAAAAAAATTAAAATTAAAGCCTCAGACTTTCAATTAACAACTGAAATACACATTATACATTTATACAAAATGTGATGCAGATTCAGTGACCGTAAATGTTGTAACAACACTATACACAAACATAGTTGACATATTAAACCATTTATAGGACGTTTAACATCATGGGCCTAGCTAAGTTCCTGCAAATGGTTAGATCATTCCAAAACTGACCAAAAAAAAAAGATAAAAGTCTACTAGACCAATGAGAGCTTCAATAGAAGCCGAGTGGAACCGGATGACAGAGTGCAGAAGATCCTAAATTCCTGGGTCTGCATGCATACCACTTCAGAAAAAAGATCACCCATTAATTTTCATGTGCCAGTTCACCAGCAAGAATGTAGTAATTTGTCTCTGACGCAATGATTAGACACCGAGATAGAAGGCAGTAGATTCGGAGGCGTTTCACTTGAAAGACAATACCAGCAGCTCTTTCACACAACTACATTTACAAGGAACGCACACACATGCACCCACGCAAACACACACACACGCAAACACGCCGGTTGTCCCTTTGAGCCTTCACTGCTTCGCCTTCTTGAGGATGGTGCCCACAGCCGAGATGACGGTAGTCTTGGTGCCGCTGGCGGTGGTCGTCACGGAGACGACGCCGGGCAGGGTCGCCGACGTGGTGAGAATGGCGGGCTGGGCCAGGGTGACCGGGATGGCGGAGTCCCACTTACTTTTTCTCTTTTGGGCCTCTGCTGACAGCGGAGACAAGACACACACAGCGTGGACAATAAGTAACAACTCACGCAACAAGGGATGGGACGATATACCATGTTATCGTTTATCACGATAAAAATAATGCCGATAATCGTATCGTGGTGAATGTCCATTATCGTGATGATCATAAATATTCATATTTTCACTTTTGTCAAGTGATTTGACCAAAGCCGTCTAAGCTCACTTGTACATACTAACTTATGTATTAGCCTGCATCTTTCCAGTCAATCACCACTATGGCTAAAGGCATGGCTTGCCCATTGTGTCCTCCACATTAAAAAAGATTGATCAAAATGGTTGAAATATTATTTTCAAAACTAAATGAATCACACAAAAAAGATAAGCACTGTGTCATGAAACAATAGAAAGGTTTGTTTAAGAAAATGTAAGATAAAGTGATTCCAGTGATTAGTGCCATTTTAAAATAATCATGATAATATCGTTTATCACAATTATTTTGGCCAGGATAATCGTGATATACATTTTTCATATCGTCCCATGCCTACACGCAACAGAAGAGCACATACATGTCCAAAACTCACTCAGTTCATTGGGACTGATTGACAAAATTATTTGAGCTTTTTTGTCTTCTATTCAATGTCCATCATAGGCAAAAAAAAATGTATCCCGTGCAAAAGCGAGTGGAACAGCCGAGTTTTGGCACCGTTTTCATTTGCAGATTATAGAAGTCTTTATAAAAAAAAAAAAAAGGCATAAAATGGCACTAATAAATTACAATTGTCCAAATATGGGCTGTTTGAGTTTTGGAAATGTGATGCTTAACTCAGATTTAGCACAGTTGTTCTACAAGTGAGAGCCAAGTAGGACCATGTTTTGGTCCGAGTGCTTAGTGTGAGATCTAGCGTCAATATAATCTATACATACTTTAAAATAGTTATCTTTATGCATTCTCAATAATGAAGTAGGCCACAGATGCTCAGCTAGAAATGTGTTTGAGCGCGTCACCATCATGTCTCAACACGCACCACATGTACAGTATGTAGTGTGACAGCAAAAGGCTTTTCTACAGCTGTAAAACTGTAGCCTGGCTCCGCACGACTATTGCTCAGATTAAACGCTTTCACTGAGTGAAACAGTGAAAGCAGTCTGGAAACCCTGTTCCCAGCAGCGTTTTCACAGCCACCCTGCCCTGCTTGGTGGACCAATCCAGGGTCGGTGGGCAAGTGCAATGGCGTTAAAGTCAAGCGTGTTGCGAAATGGTGGTAGAGCTAGAGGAGGCTATCAAAACAGTTGTAGCTGATTTGTTAAATGCTGTTCAAAAGTTTTAAAATGAACCAGAGGTAGGAGGCACTTTCCAATAAATCGTGGCCAGACCACATTGACAAAGTGAATATGGTCTGGTTACACCAGGCTAGCACAACCAACTGTCAAATGAAAAACTACAGTGCCGTTTACCTGTGGCTGTTGTAGTGGAGGCGTTGGCCGCAGAAGCGGCTGTACTGGCGGGGTTGGAGCCTTTCTTTGTACCTGTCACAAACTCAATCTGGAAGCAAAACAGAGGCCATGTCCTCCATGATCACCTCATACATATATGATAACTGTAACTTTAAAAGATACAGGTTTATTGTGTGTTACATCTTTAAAACCACATGACAAGTTTGTAATGGTTAAAATGATTTGTTTTTTACCAGTTTGTCCCACCTTTAAAAGTTTCTGGTTTGTGTATTTCAGTGCACCGAAATAGGATTATTTGTTCTAGTGGAGCTTAAGATCGTCTTGTGCCAATTTGACAATTGAGTCAAAGACTGTGAATACGAGCGCTTGTACTCTGCATGTTGGTTCAGGATAAATTGCTAAGCTTCTACAGGTTCATTTAAGGTGGTGGTGATGATGCATGGATCATACTGTTCTGTTACCATGTTTCGTTAGGCCCACCCAACACATTCAAAACACACACACACACGTGCGCAGAGTGCCGCCATAAAGCCAGACTAGACAAGGCTTGAACTGTAATGCTTAGGGGCTGACTAAATTACTTTCCTACTGTGTGTGTGCGTGCGTGCGGACAACATACTAATGAAACACAGCTGGAGGAGGCATAGCCTGCCCTAACAAAGTCAGAGAGGTGTGTGTGCGCGCATGTGCATGCGTGCCAACGTCAGAGAGGTGTGGGTTTTAGCAGGTGTGTGTGTGTGCGGGCCTTGCCAGGGCCAGAGAGGTGTGTGCGCGTGCATGTGCGTGCCAACGTCAGAGAGGTGTGGGTTTTAGCAGGTGTGTGTGTGTGCGGGCCTTGCCAGGGCCAGAGAGGTGGGGGCGTAGCAGAAGAACACCATCGGTCTGCCACATACAGGTAATGATGCTCCTAGGGCCCTCACCTTCGTGCGTTCCTTCTTGGCCTTCTCCAGTTTGTCCATCTCCACCTTCTGGGCCTTGGCTGAAGCGGAGCCAAGAAGAATAAAGGGTTCCCATTTTGTTTTTTTAATCAAGTTAGTTAAGGAGACTGAACTCAAAACAAAATATACATTCGGCCCACTTTCTCTTCCAAAATTACAACAATAATGAAAAGGAACTTCAAAACCCCACAACCCCACCGGGCAGTAGCGCGACAGGTGATCGAGAAGTCACCGGTTCGAAACCCGCTAACTCCTGCCCAAATGTGAATGTGTGAATGTAAAGGCCTTGGCATACTACCAAATGCTTGGCCTCGCGCAACGCGGCCGTGCGCTCGGCTGTTCCAAGCACACTTCACGCTGATGCGTCAGCTATTTCAGTGCTATTAGCGATATTTGCTATTGATATTAGCGATATTTATTACTACGATTTGTATGCGCATACATTGTTTCCTGTGAACAAAATTAGTTTCAAGTAAGATATTCGCTGGAAAGTAATATTTTTTATATACGCCTTGATTAGTAGGGCATCCATTGCCCTCTGTAGTGGGCTTCCGGGTGTCGCACATGCGCAGACAGACATTTTTGGAGGTGCGTTCCACGGTAAGTATGCCAAGGCCGTAAGACAATCCTGTACATCATTGAAAAACCTGCTATATGAAGTCAGTCCATTTACCATAAGGTCACATACTGGCTAGACCGGGGTGGGAACCTTATTTGGTTACATGGAGAGAAGGAGTAGGGTGGTCTTACCCAACGCTTCATAGTAAGAGTCTTCAGACCAGCCGTGGGGGTCAAACATGTCCTTTGGGTAGTTGGTTCCAAGCTCATCAATACCGCAGAACTGGATGAGCTTCTCATAAATGCTGAAAGGCAAAAAACAAAACACACCCAAACAAGTCAACATATGCCATCAGCCAAAATCTCACGGAGCACTAAAAAAAAAAAAAACAACATCTGGCATTCATCTGCGTGCAGGAACATTTAATTTATTGAGCTTGCATCTAAACAAGCATTTCTGACTGGCTGCAAATACAGCGTGGCGCTGTATGTCACGCAGCCTGGGCAAACCTTACCTTGGGTTCCTGAACTCCTTCTTTTTCTGGATGTGGCTGTTTGTGTCAAAATCGCCATGGAGTTTCCTCTCATAGAGCTTGCAGATCTTCTCCTGTGGCAACACAAGGGTTCCCGTCAGCAACTGACAGATGGATTGGTCCGCTCCCATTGTCGAGAGTGGGCAGTATAGTCTAGCGGTGGCAGAGGTCCATCTCACGTCTGAAAGGTGCCGAGTTACGTCCCAGATGTTGACCTACCTGTTAATTCATACCTGGCTGCTCCTGGCTACAGTTATGTAATGCACTTTGGCTCAAACAAGTGCAACTAACCAACTATAACCAGCTGAATACATTCCTTGATCAACAATATAATGTCAGCAATAATACAAGCCTATGATGCAAGCCAACATAATATAACCGATGAAACCAGAAAACTCAAACACGTCACAGTTTGGGATGTTTCAAAATTATTTTATAAAAAAGAGGAATTAGAGTTTCAGTTTGACTAACTGTACTGTGCTTGTGAGAGAGAAACAGACATGTATGCATACATACTGTATGGAGACACACCGTCACTGCTTGTCAAATGCTTAAAAGGCAGTAGTGTCAATGGAGCCATTGTGTGTCTTCAGTTTCTGATACCTCAGGGAAGTTATTTGACAACTATGCTCCACCGGACCACAGTGGCCTGGCCAAGTGCTACGGGCAAAGTCCGGCAATCCACTGTGATAAATTGCCCCTTGGTAGATACACAGTTGGGGATGCAGCATGTTCCTCTGAACAGAAAGCTATTTCCAGCACTACAGGTTTTCAGCCTGCGCCAACCTATATTTGACCTAATGGATGGAAAGATGCATTTGGGAAGTTGACTTCAGTCCAATTCATTCTCTCATCTTTGTTATAGTGGTCTCTATTGAGAGGGAAGGAGTGGTTTTATTTGGATTCCGATCCCTTTTTCAGTGTCACCCTTACTTGGTATACACTTAAGGCCAATTCATGCTTCTGCGTCAAGAGTACGGTACGGCAATATCTTATGCCGTCGTGAGCACATTATTTATGCGCTGGTCGGAGGGCCGCGCTGACCTGTGTGCGTTGCTCCACTATACAGAAGTGCCATGTCTTGTTAAGCTCCCGAATTAAAACATTAATAGAGTGTAAACATTTTGAAACAAGCATATACAAATATTTCTCTTAGCTACGCCAACATTTATCATAGAAAACAATCTGTGCCGACACAAAATAGTATTTATAAAAGACAGCAAGGAAAGCCCATAGTGTCTTGGCTCCCGAATTAAAACACTAATAAGAGTGTAGCCTAAACTTTTTGAAATAAGCATGTACAAATATTTCCAGAAAATCACCAAGATGCACCAACAGCAACAAATGACACAAATTAGTTTTTAACCTATAAAAAAGGACGCTTTTCGCTGCCAGAACAAGGAAATGCCATAAGGAAATCCCCGTCTTGTAATGTGCAAAGTTGTAGTCTTGTTTAATAATGCTCAAGCAAGAAATAAAAATGTTTCTTTCCTGCAAATATAATAATTATACCAGGATTGCCAAAGGGAGACAGTCTGTGCATGCATCAAGGCTATGGCGTTGTTAGCATTCCTAATTCTGAAGCTCTACTCTGGCATATGTGAGCTTGCATCTACAAGACGGCTGCTGGGTGTAATCGTCGGATGGATAGTTACGTCCTATCCGTAGATTACATTGTAACTTTGACGCAGAGGCATAAATTGGCCTTCAAGAGGATGTGATTAGTTTGTTTGTGTGGAAGTGCAAAAGGCAAGGGCATGATGCTAACAGCAAGTTGGAACATACAGGGGATTCAAGACATTCATAACAGAAGTAGCCTGTTCATAACCTGGCATGCCAGAGGAATTGTTGTCACAAGTCCATCTGGGGAGCTGTACATTTGTTTGTGAATGGCTGACTGGCTGTACTTTCGCGTCCCAGAGGCAGGAGGGGAATCAATGAATCAGCTCGAGGGAGTGGCAGCCCTTCTGACAAACCAGAGATGCTCTCTGTAACTCAGCCATCTGCTGGTGCCTGCTTACACACCCGCCTCGACAACACAGCAGCACTGTTTACAGTGTGGTGGATGTGGTGATGCTGCGGTTCCAGGTGGCGCCACAAGGGGGTACAATACTTTGTTATTATTAGAGTTCGTACGTTCCTGCTGACGCAATTGCTTTTAACTTCCCCATATAACACTCCTCAGTAGCGAAATGGGTTAGGAGGTGGTTTTGTATTATATACACTGGTAAAAGCGTAGCCTATGACAGTTTGTATATCATCAACGAATAAAGCAGCAATATGGAAACCCAGACCGCTGTCGGCTATCCTGGAGATCCCTCTACAACACGTTGCTAGGCTAGCCCTGCACTCCCACACAAGGGCGTTACACAACGTGTCGCCAACGGCTCTGAAACGCACACCAGCAAAGCGCTGGGTGATAAATGCAATACTTAATTGGTATGAAGATGACATCCCGATGAAGGTCTGGTTTATGTTACAGGGACGACTTTTTGCAATTCTCTCTGCAATACTTAATTTGGAGCCCCAAAGCTGCTAACAATTTACTTTGCGTCAATCATGTTCTAGAACATGATGACATTCTTGAACGCGCACCAAACTGCAAGGTGCTGCCTGCCAGGAATCAAAAACAACAATCCTTCCGCCCCATACGAATGAAACTCTTATCTTTTAGAGGCAAAGTTTACTAAATGAATTGTCACTTTTTATCAAACTTGTGTAAAACAACTAATTCAGTAGCACTCTAGAAGAAAAAAAAAAGTGTACAATTTATAGCCCTGACAAAAAAAAAAAACACACCCTGTGCTTTGATGTGAGCAGCAGAGATTAAGTTGACCTTGCTTGAACCATAAAAGCTACAGTTTAGATAATTAGCAGGTAAAAGGGAACTGAACTGAGGGAGGTGCCCTGCAGAAAGCCGGTGGCCCATGAGTCCATTGTTTACATAAAGGGTCTTTGTTTACATTCATGTTCTTAAAATGCGTACCTGCAAATGGCTGGAACATCGTCCTGGGGGCTCCTGGGGAATCCTGATCTCATTGGGACACATGTTCCTCACCTTTTCTGAGAAGAGAGCTGGGAAGGGGAGAGGTAGAGACAGTTCTCATTCACCAGTCCACTTGCGCTCGCACGACATCATTGCGACGTCCCTGGACCCGCCTGCAAGACGGGAGGAACCACGACCCCTGCAGAGCTTAGTGGGCCGCCCAAGGTGGGACATGACGATACCAGGGAAGTGGCAGAGCCCCACACTGCTTTAGTTATGGTAATTTGGTTGGACAAAACAGGGGGCAGGATGGTCTAGTGGTCTGTGTGTTGTGCTCCCAGCCGGAAGGTCATGGGTTCACACCCTGGTGTTTTATCTACATGTGCATCCTTGAGCAAGATGCCCCCAAGTCGTCTTTAACAGGAAGTTCTAAGTTTGCTCAACCATTTTTGAAAAGGGGGCGTGGCTTGGGATCTGACCATTACAGATTTACAATTCGCCGTTTGTCAGCTGAGTTATTGTATCGCAGGTATGTGGCAATGCTTTGACTCGCCTACAGGACTCCATAGAGTGGTGCCTTTGGGGAAGGAGTGGCTTGCAGGGAGGGGCTTTAGAGGGAGAGGACAGCCCCCCCCCAGACTCTCTCCTTGTTATGTTCCTCTCCGTCTCAGGGCCAGCATTCCTCAGTGTCACCCTTTAGTGCCGTCTGCCAAAAGAATTATCCGACACCGTCAATCAGCGTCAAAATGATAAAGCGGCACCGTGCGTGTGCGCGGCCTGCCCGTCCGTGAGCGTGAAGAAGTGAACGCAGTCATGTGCCGCAGACATTCCTCGCAGAAAACTCCCGACAAGCGGGGACATGATGATGATTTTATGGGAGAGAGGGTGGATTTTTATAGCCCATCTCTCTCACATCGATCTACACGGCGTGCAGAACATCTGCAGGCACGGCGTTGGAACACCTGACCTTTGAAGAGCGCGTGTCGAGTCGACATAATCTCACCACACCTCCGTTCACTCTCACTCAGCTCTGCTACCCCAGGACACCCCAACCTTGAGGCATATCAAACCCCCCGCAGGGTAGGGCTGTTCTCCGGCTGGCTAGGACCCAGAGGACAAGGGGTGGAGCAGCAGCGGTCGCTGCTAAGGATGGGATGAAATACAAACACAAGCCTGCCTGCGTGCGATAACGATTTTTGTTGGCCGCTATATTGTCCGAGAAATATTAGCAATAAACTATATTATTGTCATTTTAAGAGCATTTTAGCCACTGATATAGTGACAATGTAGGCTTCACCCTATAACAATATGAAACTCTAAACAAAATATCACAAAATCAGCAGTTAAATGTACGGTCAATTCCAAATATTCAAACAAATTCCACAAGAATTCTGTTGATAAAGTGAGAGGAAAAAGCCTCGAGGAACAGTTCTTTCTTCCTTCTTTGATCTTGACGCACGAAAAAGGGAAGGCTCGGTAAAGAACACGACTGTTTTACAGCGCCGCGGGCCACGTACGACTCGACAACACCGTGGCTTGCAGCGGCAGAAAGTAACCTGAACGGGCGAGCTTGCTGAGTCACCGTGGGAGGCATGCATGCATGCATGCCGGTACTAGCCAAGTCGAGAACATCCGCGCAGTAGTCATGAGTCTGATTTACCAGAAGCCTATTAATCCAATCAGAGGTAACCGTGTGGCTCTGGATTACAAGACCGGAATACACTTTAACAGCAACAAAATACGCATGTGTGTGGCCTGGATGTCTCATAATAGCTGAAATTACATAATAACAGACAGTATTAAGCTACTTCGGGAACTGTAAATACAATGTATAGCAGTTATCTTCTCACAGAGGTCAAGATGAATATGGAGAGACACGGGACTTTGGGGGAACATATGGTGATTTCCAGGCAGACAAAATGCACTTGGCCCTGGGGGACATTTCAGTGCAGCCTGCATTCAGAAACAGAGCTCCACAGTGGGTCTCTTTAGAAAGTGGACAAAGGGCTGTTCTCAGTGCGCTGGCCAGACACACAGTGACATTTACTGACGGAGACAGTACAGGACACAGGGACACACACCAGCAGGAATGTCAACAGCCCCGCCCCAAATGAAGTTAGAATGTGCCCGGACTACAGCGAGGTTGCTTCTGAAACTAACAGTTAATCCGGGTAATTTCACTCCCTTTGTGGTCCACAACATGGGACATAATATGCAATGTGGGAGTGGAACGAGCATTAAATGCAGCAGCAACAGGAACTCTGTAGAGATGATGTCTTTTCTGTAGAAGATTCTGAAGGAGATCCAAAGGGGAGGCTCAGATTAGCGAGTTTTCAAAACACAATAACAGCAGTAAAATACTGCTAGAGACCTGAGCACCTTAACCTGAATTAGAAACTATTTTGCTAATGAATCATCCTGTGAAATTCGCTCAAAGATTAGTGTGTGACGGTAGTCTAGTACTGCTAGCATATTGTACCGACAAGTAGCAACATCATACCACAATTGCTATCGTCTGCAATTTCCATGCGCCTTGTGGTCACAAAGTAGCCATTAATTGCAGTTTTCCTTCACAGTTAGTGGTTATGTGGTGAGCCAGTGAGATTACTGCATTACATAATGTGTACTCTTCTGCACCTGGCTATAGGGTCATTCAGAGCCAGGTAATGCTCGGACGCCATTGGCCAGTGTGATTTATTCCCTCCACGCTAGAAGGATTTATGGCTTAAACATTGAGTTGTGTATAAAAAGCCACTCCCTGTCTCACTCATATCCCGTGTAATCTCTCTCACACACACACACCTGTGTATCAATTTTATGATTCACACACTGTTGTATCAACATCTTTTTTGCTTAACTGGACAGTCAAAGAGCTTACAACAATAGTAACTGTTTGCTTATTCTCTGAGGATGAATAATCAGAAGTAGGTTATCATCTAACTAACTGTATATGCTTATGCAGTGTTCATTGATACATCTGATTCACGCGTAAAGAGGTGTGGTAACAACGATCTGCCTTGTTTTACTGTGCAGGTGTGTGCATCCGGAATATCTGTCTGACTCAGCAGCTTATGTGCTCTCATTACGGTCATGCGTCGGCAGTGATATTAATGGGTGATTGCACGTGTGTGTGTGTGTGTGCGCGCACGTGTGTGTGTACACTTACCAACAAGCTCGTTAGGATCTCTCCTTTCTGCCTCTGAGATATCCTGTACAGAGAGGGGGAGAGGAGAATGTGAGATAGAGAGGGGGATGGGGAGAATATGGAATAGATTGAGAGAGAGAATGGGACATTAGTTGCTGTGATTTCTGTTGGTATTTAACAGGAAAATAAAATGTGTGTCTCGGGGGGAAGGGGGGTTTGTTTGTTAAACAATACCTCTAGTGGTAGTGGCCAAGACAACTAGAATTAGGCACACTGGGTCACAATACAGTGAATAGCTCACAGGATTATAATAATAAATATAAAGACCAGCAGCTCGTGGAGAAACTGCCAAATATTAATGGGCGTTCTTCCCATGTGCACTCTAACCCTCGGAATCAGACAGGCCAATGCAACGGAATGCACAGAGCTAAAGAAGAGGAGGCAGGAACATAAATTACCCCTCCGCTTCAACTGAAAGCCTTTGCTTTCAGTGGGAGGGCCGGGAGGGGCCCTTCACAGCCTTTAAAATATGACCCTTGCCTTGCCAGCGCTGTGGCCGTAACAGACTCAGGGGAAAGGAACAGTGCACCCATTCACTGGCATGGCATCACATACACACCATCGTCACCTAGCAACTGTACATAGTAGACACTTTTGAGAATAGTTTGAGCAGTTCAATGGAAATGACCGCGTTTTAAATAGCATCAAATGCACTGTCCACCAACCTCAACAGTTTCTTCTCATGACTCTTCCAGTCAAAGGATAGTGAGAATATACCTGTCAGGCTACTGCAGTTCCTTGCATTCTATTTCCTTAAATCATGTCTGGTAAACTGGCTGGTTGGTACAGGTATTCCTAAAACCACTAGATAAATATAGAAATGGGTAATCCCCTCCTCAAGTAACTATACTGAATATCATTACATTAAATATTGAATCATGCTAGCAGAATCAAATGTGTTACATTATCGACTATATTCTGACAAAGGCTCATGGCATCACGTCAATAGATACAGGGTTCCCTCTTTTCTGGACATTTTCAGTGATGATCTCTATCTGATTTGACAGACACGGATCACGTTATACATTAGTATGTTCCTCTCTACGTGTGTCTGCCTTTAAAAACATATAATGCAACTTGCATTATTCAGAGTTGTGAATGAATTAATGTCATCCAACCAAGTGGATTTCAAACTGTGTCAGGATGTTGTCTGTAGTAGTAACAACAACAACTATACATAATGTATGTAATACATTTTATTTTTCTTATTTTTTGGAATTATTGCACACCTCACCAGGGGTCAAAATAAAAAGCTCAGGGTCTATAATATATTGATGATCCTTGCATGGTAGCATTACTAACGCAGGTGTGACTTTGATGCGTAATCAAGCTGCCCAGAATTCTCAGAGCTTGCAAAACAAATGTTTAGCCCATCTCTGATAGTGTGTACAGGACGTATGCTCTTTCACCGTTAGAACTTGTTTAAGTAGTGACTCAACCTCACCTCAGTGACCTGTACAATCATAACAGCAGTGTGCACGTACACACGCACGGGTGTGGTTGTTATACTACAGGTCCCAACAATTTAATCGAAGCAATGTTAGCCCAGGTTATCCTTAGAGATCTTCATTTTAAACAAGGATGACAACGACGGCACGCCTTGTTAAGCAAATAATCAAAAGTTCTTCTTACTATTTCGTCAAACCTTCGGGGCTTACTGCAAGGTGCTTCATTATAAAGTTTCACTGTTATTAAACATGTAAATCTACAGCGCCATCTAGTGTACTTTCCATGCACAATGTCATCTTTGTTCTACTAGGTATACAAATGTTATATAACATATGCCAACATCATATGCTATTTACAAAGCATATTAACCTTTCGAACCTTTTTGGCCATTTTTCACTACTTTGATATTATGGCTTCAAAAAGCATTTCTGTAACAGGTATAATCAAGTGTTAATATAAGTGTACATGTCTCTGAAATCAGCACTCCCTCAGCTAGAATTTGGATAATTTCAGAAAATGTTTTGGAGAAACTTTACTCAGTTTGTTTTTAAAATGTAAAGCGCCTAATTTGGGTGTTTTTTTTATTATGTTCCTAGTTCATTTTAATTTCTCAGTAACTGGTTAGCTAACGTAGCTATTATAAAATTATTTTCTAAGATAGAGATTGTATATGACAAGTGTCTATCAATTTAAATAACACCTATTATTATTATTATTATTATTATTATCAATTATCCTCAGTCATTTCAGTACTTCGCAGGATCATCGCAGTACACTTAACTACCTTAATTATATTGCTGCTGAAACGTGCACTCGCCTGACGGGCTAGTGGCTCTCAAAATACTCGCCCGAGGCAAGCTTAAATTCCAGCCCTGTATGTGTGTGTATATGTATTTATGTACACACACAAAGACAAGATATATACCAATCTCTTGAATGTCAGGATTATGAGGGGAAAAACAATGAGCTTCTAGCGTTTACCTTTCTGAAGATATGAAATTAAATATAGACCGATGCATAATCCAGGTTTAGAGGGTTAAATAAATCCGATTGGAAAATGTATTTCAATTCAACAGCAAAGCTGTTTCTCAGTGTCGTGCCAAAAAGTGATAATCGGACACAATCTGATTGCCAGGTTGGACAATCAGATTTGGAGGACACTCACATTTTGGCACGACACCATCCTGCCACAGGGGAGAGTTGAAATACCTTAAAATGATCTAAATCCCGCCGCTCGTCTGATTCATCCAGGTCCTACAAAAACCCAAATGCAAAGGATAAACATCATATGGGGTCAAATAGGAAGAAGACAAAAACTGGATTACTGCCTGAATAACACAAATACCATAACACAGTGCCAAAATCAGGCAGCCACATAGCCTACAACAATGAGCCAAAACATGAAGCTAATAACGATTATATCATTAAAAAAATGCATGTCATTTTAAGAAGTAAGCAAATAATCTGTTCTGGAAGCCAACATCTTGGTGAAATGGGCAAGCTTAAAGACCTGAGCCACTATGAGAAGAGCCGAAATGATCAGCAATGTTGGAATTACGCTGATGCCCGGGATGGCCCGGCACCCCTAGTTCTGGCCAGGGCATCCTTAGTTCAATTTGAAATCAGTTTGTGGAGCAATTCACTTATTTGCTATAGTGATCATTATGGGTGGGTGGGGTGTGGAATCGATATAGCACAGTATCGAGATATTTCGCGTGAGAATACTGTATCCATACATGGATACCAAGTATTGAGATTTTAACTTGGCGTATACAATATTTATGACATGTTCATGTCAGTTAGTTAGCTTGACAATAACATTTTGCAGCAATACCATTTATGTGAGATGAACAAACGATGTTGACAAACTTTTGCTTTGGGGACATCATTTGAAGTAAATTGCAAAATATCGCAGAACATCGCAATATTTTTAAAATTGCAATAATATTGTATCGTGGTATTAAGTGTCACGATAATATGGTATTGTGGGGTCTCTGGTGATTCCCACCCCTAGTGGTCATGTTGTTCCAGAGAACTGTCAAGAGCACACACAGCGTGTGGAAGAGCCCTGCACATGTCCGATTGTGTAGACTGCACCTGCAGCATTTAGCCCAACTCTTAACCAACAGCAGCAGCTTATTTGTACCGTACACGACCAAGCCATTTAACTTAAAAAAAGGAAAACATTTTGCGTAACTCTGTCTCATGATGTTCTGCAGGTGCGCAACCGGGATGTCTTCTGCTAAAGCCCTGAATCGTATGCTATTTATTAGGCTAGTGTTTGCCATTATTCAGATAAACCGGTCGATTGTACTTTCCTTTTATAACTCTGAGAATATTTCTGTTGCTGTGATTTTCACGTTCATCATTCCACTCGAATACTATAATCTAAAATCCGTCTAAGAAAGCGTATTGAAGACTAGGTATTGTCTATAGAAGGGGTGCCCAACTCCGGTCCTGGAGGGCTTCTATCCTGCTTGTTTTAGATGTCTCCTTGCTCCAACACACCTGACTCAAATCAATGGGCTTCTGCAGATACTGATAATGAGCCATTCATTAGAATCAGGTGTGTTGGAGCAGGGAGATATCTAAAACATGCAGGGCGGTAGCTCTC
>JAODLL010034478.1:0-22397 GCA_026546735.1 Forbesichthys agassizii | reverse complement strand
TTATTAGCGCAAGACCAAGGAAGAAAGTCCCCCCCCCCTTACCCCCACCGTATCTCTCTCCCTATCGAGGCTCGCAGTAATCTTGCAGCAGGACACATTTTAATTGCGCATAGATGTGGCTGTATTGAACGTCCGGAGGGCGCGCTGCATGACAACTTTCATGGCCATACGAAATTGTACTCGTGTGTGATTTGTTGTCTCTACATTTATACATGTTATATTGAATAGCTAATGAATAGCATTGTATGCGTTTTTTTTCTTAATATTGAGGAATGTCTTATGGAAGCGTCTCGGTTGTCATGAATTATTTTACAACTCGTTTGGTTCAGAAAGTAACCAGAGAGAAGAAGAGTGAGGGCGATTGAGTTAAAAGTATCGTATTGCAGCTGCTGTTCGCCCATAGGCCGTTAGGTGGTGATATTGGTACATCAAATCATGTATGCTTCTTGATGGAGTCGGCTGTAGGCCACTCTCTCTCTGTTGCTCTATCTCGGTCTCGGATAAATAGTGATACTCCCAATACACGCAAGCGGGGCGATACTTCGAGGGAAGAGGATGTTTTTAGTAATGTTTACCCGTATTTTTCCTTCAACAAACGGCAAATATATGTCACTCAAAATTGAATGTTTTTTACACTGTAATAGACATAAAATATACATAGTTACCACTGACTCACTCAGTACTGCTGTAGGCAGTAAACACACACGCACGCACGCACGCACGCACACGCAGTAAGACAACAGTACTGGAACAGGAGATGGTGGCGTCTGGTCCTGCCTGGACTGTAACGCAGTGTAGTCTCAAATGGGTCGGTCAAAAGAGAATGTCCATCTCAAATGCTATGTTATTAATCTGAATAAAATGTGTTTTGTTGGATGGGTTTATAACCCTTAATGCACAACGATTCTCTCTCTCATTTTCTATATGAGGGTGTTAAATTCTGGGCTATGCAGTTTGGAAACATGTTGTTGCACATTTGGAATCTTGTCATCAGTGTGTACTTTGTTACACTGTGTAACAGTCCAAATAACACTTGCATTAGTACATGTGTACCTGCGTTATTTGCATCATGTTTTTATATTGTTGTATGTTTTATTTGATTGTTAATTGTGTACCTGTGCAGCACTTTTGTCTCCATTGTTGAAATTGCCTTGACTTGACACATGTACACAAGTGCGGCTGTGCTCTTGTTGGACGTCTTTGAGCTCCGACTAAACGCGCCATGTCCGGTCAGATCTGAAGGAGACTGTGAGTGTGTGTTAGAGCAGACATTTATATTCACATAATTGGATTTTGTTGACAGATGATGGAAAGAAAGATGGAAGGATGGACAGAGAGTACTCTTCATATGTCTCCTTCTTGCAATTGTCCTGTGTGCTGAGTTTGCCTTTGAGTTTAACTCAATTATCAACCTCACATTCCTCAATTGCACAGGTTGTACACTAGTAGGTGTGTGTGTGTTGAGGAGCTCTCAAATCATTTTGAGGAAAAGGGAGAGAGAGATGAAAAGGTTTGAGGTTGAGAGAGTAAACGGGAGGGGTGCCACCGAAGAGGAGAAGTGAATGACTAGATGAGGTCAGGCAGAGGAGAAGAGGAGGGGAGGTCAGGACGTGGGGAGAAAAGCTCGCTAAGTTGATTATTTCTGTCTATAATCGACTGACAGAGTGGTGTAATTGTTTCCTCTGTGTGTGTGTGTGTGTGTGTGTGTGTGTGTGTGTGTGTGTGTGACCGATACATTGAGAGCTTTCTGACAGGCATTCTGTCACCTTGCACCCTTCACTGTTTAATATGCTCTCTATTCCATCCCCCTGTGTGTGTGTGTGTGTGTGTGTGTGTCTCTCTCTCTCTCTTTAATCTGCAGCACTTATTTTATTGGCCTGACTAACTGACAGACTAATATTAGGGTGCATTGAGTTCTGGGGAGTGTGTGTGTGTGTGTGTGCGTGTGCGTGTGTGTGTGTGTGTGTATGCTCTTGCTTATGTGCGCATGTGTTAGCTAAGCATTGATTGAATCCTAAGTGAACAGCAAAACATGGAAAGAGAGAGAGGAGTACAAATCTATCAGAATACCCTCTCAGTGAATGGCATGCAAAAACAATTGTTTGTGTTTGTGGGAGCATGTTTGTAGTTAGCAATACTTTGCTCTGTTATAGCTAATGTATTTAGTGTATTAGAGAGATTATAGATTTTATTAGTAAGAACATATTGTTGTGTTGTATAAACACGGTCAGTTGTTACATAGCAAACAGCATATTTCCTGTTGGAGAGCTTTGATTCAAATTCTTCTTGTCTGGGAAGTTGCAGGCAGTTACTGTATTAAAGCTGTTGGCTGACAAAAACATCAAGACTCTTTCTTTCTCAGGGAGACATGGTTAACTTATGGATGTGGATTGTGTTGTCAGCTTGCAAGATATGCTTTACTGTGCTCAACTGAACAAGCTCTAATTAGCTGTAGGATATATTGTTCAGCACTGAAATGCATGTCCAATGAAAAAGAGAGGAAGAAGTACAATTTGCAGAAGGAGGTATAGACAAGGTGGATACTGCTAGATTACATAAAAAAACGAATTATAATTTAGAATAAATTGTAAAAAAGTTTTAAAATATTTTAGATAATGTATATTATTACCATCAACTATTAGCAAAGTATCACTAATTTGTTGCGATTACTGCGATTACTACTGTAGTATTCGCAGTTTTAAAAGTATGTGTAGAGCGCATATAGCCTAGCTAAAAAGATGCCCTGCGGATACACAGGTTCTCATTGCAATGAGTTAACACTGTTAATTAACAGTTAATCCATTCCCCATATAAATTATACAGACACTAATAAATTATAGAACACTTGATGAATTATACAATGATGTATTCGGAAACCTCAACCTTGGAAGGTATAATGAGATCGTAAACTGGATTCAGTGAAATTCTAATAAACATAAATTAAGGGGAATCATTTTTTGTATTTACTTGGCTGCTTATGTCAGCCCCAGGCCAAGGGGTGCGGATAGGGTAGTGATGAAAGCACCACATTTTACCACAGGCTTCCTGAGGTACTAGCATGCCTGTGGCTTCATCCTCGAGAGAGAATGTTAAGTATAATCAGGTTTCTCTTTTCAGAGAGAGATTGGTTTTGACGCCTTAAAGTGCTGGTGAAATATACAGTATTTGTCCTATTGTAAAATGTGCTTGCTGTACTGATGCCGTACAAATGCAGCATGAATACAAAGATTACGTCTTCAATGGCACTTCAATGTTATTGTATACAGTTTTTTCTATGTACGATATAGCCAAACTAACGCAGTCAGACTTTTACAATAATTCTACTGATGCAGTGTGAATGCATGAAGTACAGTTAGTACTCCTATAACAACTATAGCCAATACTGTTGGCTATAGTTAACAGCTTTGCTGGGTCAAAACTCTAAATAAAAAGATAAAGTACAACATTCACTGAAAAATCAAATGCCACCTGTCCCAAGAGGGACCTGATTAGAATGTCAGAGGTGTACATCATAAATGGCACAGTGCATCTTAAAAACACTGTTGTTCCACTAATTAAAATAACTCCACTGATTAATGCAGGGCGCCTTAACGAAGCTTAACAAGGCTTCTGTGTAATTAATCCATATTTAATATCAGACATTGGGTGCGAGCCTGCGCAACAGACTGAATCAGAGAGAGAGAGAGAGAGAGAGAGAGAGAGAGAGAGAGAGAGAGAGAGAGAGAGAGAGAGAAATCTGACTTACAAGAAAGAAAATAGGGGAATAGTGTTAACAAAGAAGAGGAAATAATGAGAAAATAATATAACGTAGAGAGATGGATTAATGTTTTAGACAAAAGCTTTTCTCTGGTTGAAGGTAGTTGCTCTCAATCCTATAGAAGGTGCAGAGTCAATAAAGTCTCCTTAACTTTAACATAACATTACTTCACCTGTCAGATTCAAAATTATATATATTTTGTAGTGGCAGATTGGTGTCACAATATACACAATACATATTCTAAATAAATAAATCAGTTAGCTAGTCATTGGAATTAAATGTAAGAGTGCACCACGAATCTTTAATATATGCTCACATTTGACATTTGTCTGGAGGTGGTCCTACCCCGAGAAGCAGAACATGACTCCCTTTGATACCCTAACTCAAACCTGGCTCATAATGGTCAGGTCATACATCAATATGTACACTACTGGCTTTAAAGGCCTAATCCCTTGCTTCCTCACCAGAGCGGTTATATCCAGTCTCACACTAACATGATACTGGCAACATTCACATTTAACCAGTATCACTTACTATGCAGCTCCAGTTTCCAGCATCACCACCTCTTTTACCATTCTGCAAAAGCTCAGCACAAAACATGCTGTAGTTTTGTTTATGGAGGAAATCAGGAGAGAGGGAATGACAGATGTCAGTAAGATGTAAGTGTTTGGGCTCCCCCCTTACACCTTCACTCAAGGAAATATATTATTATAGCCAAAATCCTCTGTCTGAAGAGGAGAGGAGGTTTCACTTTCTCAGAGGTCATCAGAGGTCATGACAGATGAGAGAGAGAGAGAGAGAGAGAGAGAGAGAGAGAGAGAGAGAGAGAGAGAGAGAGAGAGAGAGAGAGAGAGAGAGAGATAAAGTTAGATTTTTTTTGGTAACACACACACACACACAAGCAACTGTGCAAACACACAAAGACGTTAACACACACAGATAAACAAGAACATGTCTGTTTGTCTCTCTTGTTTGTCACGACACATAATCCTCATCGAGAAGTACCTCCTGATTGGACAGATTGAAGTGTGTGCTTGTGTAATGTTGGATTATATTGCAATCTGATTAATGCAAAATTGATTGTGCCAGTATCACCATGGAGACAAATCACACTTCCTCCTTTTTTTTGAATGCAGCAATATTACATTGGATATGTACAAACTGCCTTATATATTTCTAATATAATTTATTACATGATAAACCTTATTCTGTAATACACCCCAACAGCATGTGTGCCTTACATGAATGACTAACAAATATGAGATGGAAATATTTCATAATGTTAATCAATGAACGTGATTTCGCCTAAGCGAAACGACAACTGGGAACACCTGCTGCTGCGTTTGAGCAGAAGGTAGATGCTGACATGCCAGTCACCCAGAACAGAGAGAGGTAGAGTAAGTAGGCCTAAGTGTTTCTAAGCACGTATGAAGATGAGAGAAGGCTTACAGATGAGAAAGGGAAGAACACGGCCTGATTCAGCAAGCTTCACCTCTGTGATTTGCTTAGCTCTACACACCAGTCTGGAACTCTCAATTTAGGAACTACCAACCAATCAGGATCCGAGGGGGTAGTTCAGACAATCATCATGGTATTGGTTGAAGGTGGTGTTCCAGCGCCTGTGTGGTCCAAAATTTCAAACAATGTTTTGTTCTCATTGGTTGCCTGCTAATGATTTAATTTGATTGACTCACGGCACTAGGCTGATCTATAATTCACTTTGTGAATATGGTCAGGCAACACTCCATTGGGAAGTGTTTGCAGTTGGGTTCCTCCTACTGTACATGGCGTAGACCTCTGGTTAATTTTGAAAATATTAAATTGAAATTAATGAACAGGGCTGAACCAATCAGTGTTGCTAGAATTGTTTTGATCGCCTCATCTCGCTCTATCACCATTTAGAAATATGCTTGACTTCAAGATCCTCTCACTAACCCACGCTGATTGGACCGCCAGCAGGGTGGCTGTGAAAATGCTAATGCAAACCGGGTTTACAGACTATAATCTCAGCAAAAATAAATTTAGCTGAGAGCAATAGTCTTCGGGTTTAGCCAGGCTAGCCTGGCACTGCCTGGCTTAGTATCCTGTGGAGACAAAGCATGCTATATCAGTATGGCTTTAACCAGACTATTTTGTTTGTTAGGAGGAGAGAGCGAGGTATGAGAAAAGTATTAGATGAGGTATCGCTGCTGCAATGCTACCACTGTGTGTGTGTGTGTGTGTGTGTGTGCTCGTGCTCGTGCTCGTGCATGCGTCTGTGCACGTCAAAGCCCTTGTCTTATTCCTCTTGAGGTCCTATTAACCTTTCCTTAACACACACACACTTCAGCACTGTCACACATTCTCTCCCTGGCTGTGGGGATTTAAGCGCTGGTTAATTGGTTGGTTGAGGCTAATTTGCTGTTGAAAGTTAATGCCACCGTCACACATGGCTCCCTGTGGACACGCACACACACATATACACACACATATACACACACGTAACGCACGCACACACACACACACACACACACACGCGCATGCTTTATACAGGCTCTGGGAGTGTGTGTGAGAAAGGGAGAAGGAGGCTCTTTAACAAAAATGAAAAAGGAAGTGTAAGTATACTGAGTGAATCTTATTGGAATTAAAAAGAAAAGACAGACAGACAAACAGACCAGAGTGATGCCTCCATGAATACAGGAACATTTCCAGAAATCTTTTATAAAGGATCAAGTGTGAACAAAGCAATAGATTCCTGGATTGAGGTGTGAGTTCTATAGCTACAGATGAAATGAAAACTCCATCCTGCCAGCAGGACAGTCTGGGTCCAGTCAAACCCATGACCCTGGATGTTACCCCTCTCTGGTCCTCCAGATGGACCGTTTAACCTTGTGGTAGAGAGGATGCATCATTCTGCAGTGCAGTGCAAAAGCATGTGCACAGTGTGTAGGTACACACACGTAAATAATGCAGACTTGCATTACAGATTGATAAGCATTTCTTTTTCCTGCTCATTGAGAAAAAGAAGGGCTAACTTCGAGCTCATATCAAAGCACACTCCTTCAGATGCTCCGCCCCACACAAATACTTTTTGCGAGGGACGAAATGTATTTCATCCACAAAAGGCATTTTGTGAATTACTAAATTAATTTAGTCATTTACTAAATGCATTTCGTCAATTAGTAAGTCATGTAATGTACTGGTAGGCTATGATGTGCACAAAATGCAGGTTGTAAGTGACTAAATGCAATTTGTAATGGACAAAATGCATTTTGTCACTTACTAAATGCATTTCGTCACTTAGTGAGTCATGGAATATATTGGTAAACTGTGATGTGCACGAAAAGCAATTTGTAAGGGCCGAAATGCATTTTGAAAATCATAAAAAGCATTTTGTCTCTTAGAATATTATAGTCTAAGAGACAATGTGGTTTATTTTGGGATACTGGGTGATGCTAACTACAAAAATAAGTTCAGTTGCTCAGGTTCTAGAAAAACATTTTATAAAGTGAAAGTGATGAGGATATTCTGAAATTGAAGATAATGTGGAGGACCCGAGAATGAGGAAGACTCATTTTATGAGAGTGATTCCTTGACACCACCATCTAACTCAGTCCCAACCAGAGCCTATTGTCCAGCCAGAAGAAGTGACAGTTAGCTCTAAATGGGATACTCTCCCCTTCTAAAAGACATGTAAGGCTCAGTTTACAATATACCATCAACATGATGCCTGGTCTTATGTGCTACCAAGCAAATCACAAACATCAAACCTGCTTTTGAGCACCTAATTTCATATCCAGTGTAAAATAATTTGTGAGATAACATACATTTAGCTGTTTACATTTGTCCAATTCTAAATGTCATAGGTCTAAACTTTTTGGAGTACAATTGACCACAAACATTGAAATGTTATTATCAAGACTGATTTCAATGTTCTACTGTGTACATGTGAGTCACAAATGTACAGATATGATTGGCCCAATCATTTTTGAGATTTCTTTTTTAATTTTAGCTTCTTATCCAAATAAATCGAGTGCAGGGCAGGCAAATAGATATTGTACGTGTGGATGTGACAGTCAGCAGCCCGGAGACGCAGTACAGGCTTTAGTCTACATAACAAGAGATGTCAGGTAGCCTACAAGCAGCAACATTTTCTATGTTTAGATAAGCCTTATTCAAACATCCAAACAATAGATATTGTTTTCATTTGTCTAAAGTTTACCCTGTTGGCTAGAGTTGGTAGGTTAATAGCCTAGCTAATAGGATTAGGTTGTTAACATGGGCGGTAAATTCTGTTTATTGGTGCTGAAATGTATTGGTGCATAAATGTTTATTTTAAAACAAATAAAAGGCCAATAGAAAGGGCCAGGCGATCTAATAAATTAAATAAACTACTAACACACACATCATAGTTTATTATAGTGGATGGTGTGTATGCTATTTGTATTTGCCAACAAGGTCTACTCTAGATGGCTCTCGGGCTGGTCGGCTTCAAAGTCTCGGGCCGTTTATCAGTCCCAGTCTGACCCTTGGTATATGAATATGAGGCTATACTGTACAGCGATTTGAGTCACTGGAAGGTTAAAAAAGGGCTATATAAATGCAGTCCATTAACCACTTTTTATCAAATATATATTAAACAAAGTCAATATAAAGTCAATCTGAACAGAACAGGAAATGTGTGCGTTTTTACAGCACTAGAACAGACACATACAAATGTACATGTTTAAATTGACAAACACACAAACAAAAATATACGACCACTAAACGTGGTGCCTGATGTGTTCAGTATTTGACTTCATGTGTTGTACCCCCTCATTGAGGTGAAATATCATACCCCCCCATACCATAAAACACACTCGTCAGTTGACCAACAATGTCATCTGATGTCACATGATGATTATGTTAATTATGAGCTCCCCCATTAGGGGTAGAGCATGTTCAGACACTCAAGTCAACATCAGTGTACAAAATAGCATATGTGCCTTGGAATATAGTGATGTCTATATAAAGTACTGTTAAAAACAAAAACAAAAAACTATCTCTCACTCTTTCTCTCTCTCTCTCTCTCTCTCTTTCTCTCTCTCTCTCTCACACATACACAAACACACAGAATGATTATATTTATGTAGTCTATTACAGCACAGCTGTCATGTTGTAAAATTCAGACTGGTCACTTTACACATAAACACAAATACATATGGCCACTAAACACAACCACATTCACATGCATGGACACCTACAGTACAAATACAGATGGCCACTAAATACATATACATGTACACAATTGTCCTTGGATGTACTAGCCACCAACAGCCACTGTTGGTACAGTATACTGCTGTAGAATACATTTTTCAGCTTTGTTTTTTATGTGAGGGAAAACACAGTAAAACGTCAAGTAAAAGCTGGGTCCTAATAGACGCCTGTCCCTTTTACTGGCCTGGGGTGGCTCCATGTTTTGACAAGGAAAAGCAGGTCTAAATGAAATGCCTGCTCTGTTTTTTCAATATTACTTCTTTAGATGTATCCTATAAAACCTCTGCACACCTGGTCGTCTTCTTGAGCTAGTTCTAAGCTGCTTGGATCACACATACAATTAAATGGCTAAAGGTTTGTTCCTCAATATAGTGTGTGGAGAGTGGTTCAGATGAGTAGGAAGGCGGCAATAAACAGACTAGTGTTAATGTTTCCTACGCTCATTTTCATTTCCTACAGTAGCTACAAAATATAATATCTAGTAAAGTACATATATTTTCACCCCTTTTATGCTATAATAAACATTGTTGCTCACAGGCCAGTATTTGTGAAGTAATCCTCTGCGCAGATGTATTATAGTTATTTGTATTATAAACGTACAACATAACTCTCTGGAGTTAACAAGCAATTAAAGACAACCTATTCTGTATTTTTTCTATAAAATTTGACAACACATACAAATATTATTCTTACTACTTTATATACTCAATTTGATCATACAGTATTTCCCATATTTTCTTAGCAGAGGTTTTGTGTGGAAGTAATTAAATGCCAGTCCCATATAGACACCTGCCCCAAATAAAAGCCTGTAATTTAATTGCAGTTTTACAGTATGCAATATTCCTGAGAAAGAAAATATATTTATATTTTACTGTAAAAGCCCAAAAGCCTACATCAGACAGTAGAACTATTTATAAACTAAAGTAGTAGTGCATCATTTCTTTCTAGGGGGGTAGTGTTGAACTCAACAGATTGTGAAAAGCAGAGTGAGCTACATGATCAATTTGTAAACATGGCTATACGGCAGACAGTATTTTCAAGTGCATGTGAATGTAAGTCCGCTTGAATAGTTGACCTTTACTGAATATATTCTTCTCAACATGGTGTCATGGTTTGGAGACAAATGTACAGTACTGTACTCTTTACTGTTAGATGTTTTTTGAGCTTGTAATACGAACATGCAATAAACTAATCAGATTGACATTTCCCATTAACTTTAAAAGCCAGGTGCGCTTGCACCTTGGATTGCTATTATAATGGTTGGTTTACAAAAAGAAATCCCTTCTTTGCAGAGGAAACAAATCTGCTTGTGCGTGAAGTAAAAGCACGCACTGGGGTTTGTTGGTCACACAATCAGCACAATCACTTTTCATTGCCTCAAGATAGCAATGGGCCTACAATGTGCCTGATCTCATCTCATAAGAACAACATGCCTATGGGTGCTCAGATGGGGGGCATTTGCTATTTAAACAAAAGTGGTCTCTGAACTGGAAAATTACAACCGTGTCACTCTGACCCTAGATAAATCTCGGCCACACGCTTTGTGCCCAGTGTAATATAAATAGGGCCCTATGCATTTAACAAACATCAGTCTCAGTCATGATGTGTCTAAAATGAAAAAAGGGAAAACTGCTATGTTACATCTTAATTAAAAAAAACTTGGATTACACTACAGAACTGAGGCTATTCACTATGTAGAGGTCCATGTTTAAAGCTTCAAACATCTGATGTATAGTGATTTGTTCTCTGCAACACGCTGTTTTGGTATGGTATTAGTCTCATCAATAACTAACTGGCAGCAGCAATATCTCTGGTACTGCGAGCCTCCAAACAAAATGCCACAATTAAATTAAAAAGCATGGGTCAGATATGCAAACAACATGCAAATGAGGCCTGTCGCTATTTGAGCATTGGTCTCTGACCGTCCTGTCTGACTATTGTATCACTAACGAGACACTGGGGCTAACGAGCTAACAAGTGTACAGGAGTTAATTGAATTTTTGAAAGCTGAATGTCACATTATCAATTATGAAGAGGTGGGGGTGGTGGGGCAGATAATGCCTAGTAAAAGAGCAGAGAACTATTAAGGGGAAGTTGAACAATAATAAGAGAAAAGTGGAATTGTTTTGGGTTGTGTTATCACTGTATACCGGTTTTAATGTATACACTTTTCAATGTCTCTGATTTTCATGAAAATAAGAGGCTTTTTTTGTACCTTAAAAAACCACTATGTATTATTTAGGGGGATATATTAGCAGATATGTAATATAGTATTCATAATTATGTATTTATTAGTGTATAATCCACCTGTAACAAATAATCATAAAATGTATTATGTAAGTGTAGACTTAACCATTCATATCTACATATGGGTGGGTTGCTTTCACTGTACCGCCAATGTTGCGCCGCCATGCTATCTATATTTGCCCAGAACGAACAAACCTACTGTAACTATAGTCAACTGCGTTTTTACTTTGGCTGTTGTTCTTCAGTCAGCACAACACTCATGCACCGGCTGGAAGACAAAGAAGAAGAGGAGGGATCTGTTGTTGCTAGTTCTAATACATCCATGTTGCTATAGCTCTCAAGTTAGAGAAGGAAGATCATTTTACAAATTTAAAAAGCAAGGGAGCATGAATCCTCATCCTAGAAGTGAAAGCGTGCAGCAAATCAAAATCAGGACAGGCACTAGAAGAAAACCAGATTAGCATGATGGAGTGCCTACTCCGGGTAGGGAATAAGTCCTTACCCCAAGTGAAGGAGTTCAAGTACCTCAAGGTCTTGCTCGCGAGTGAGGATCGATTCTCGAGAGAACGAGAGAATCAGAGCAGCGAGAGTGGTATTGCAATCACTTTACCGCACCCGATCGACCGGGCAATGTTTGTTCCTACCCTCACCTAAGGTCATAAAGCGTGGGTCATGACCGAAAGAACAAGATCACGGGTAAAAGCAGCCGAAATGAGAGGGTGTCCTCCCTATCTCTAAAGGAGATGGCTGGCTTTTCCATTAGAGATAGGGTGAGAAGCATAGCTATCTGTGAGGAACTCGGCGTTGAGCCGCTGCTCCTTTGCATCGAAAAGAGCCAGTTGAGGTGGTACGGGCATCTGGTATGGATGCCCCCTGGGCGCCTCCCTAGGGAGGTGTTACAGGCACATCCTGCTGGGAGGGGGCCTCGGGGAAGACCCAGGACAAGGTAGAGCGATTATATATCCACATTGGCCTGGGAATGTCTCGGGATCCCCCAGTCAGAGCTTTCCAATGTGGCTCGGGAAAGTGAAGTTTGGGGTACCCTGCTGGAGTTGCTGCCCCCACGACCCGACTACGAATAAGCGGATGAAGATGGATGGATGGACAAGCAATCGAATCCTCTTAGCACGTCTCTCCGTGGCCTGTGTGTTTGTCTTGCTCGGATTAGTCTTGCCGTTGCTTGCTTTCCCTATTCAAAGAAATGCGCTAGCTTTTCAGAGGTCGAAAATTATCACCGTAAAACCGACTTGCACTTTGCATCTCAGTTTTCACACATTCAACGGAATAAGTAATCACTCTCTCATTGCGCATCTCCTCTCATATTTTTGCACGACACTCCAAATTTCGCCTTGACCTTCCAATATGCATGAATAGTAAAGTGCAACTTGCAATCCTGTGTTCCTTCAGCAGGCAGAATAGCATTTTAGTTATGTGTGTGCTGTTTGTACATACAATGTCATGTTTGCAGGCGCAAAGTGCATTGAAATTACGCCTAAAACGGGCGCTAACACGTTAGTACATGAGGCCCTAAGAGTATAATAAACAACTTAACGTGTAATGGCTTAAACAGGACCAGCTTCCTGCGCAGCTGTAGATTTCTAATGATCCCAAAAAAATGTGTTGATTTCTATTTATGTATATATAGTTGCAATTTTACAGCATGCACATCTGATGTTAATTTTTAATTAATTAGAAATTGCATTTGTAATATGAATTCAAACTTAAATACTTCAAAACTAATATATACTGGCATAAATGTGGTGTAGACTCATAGACTCATACAGTTGGCTGGCTCCTAGCCACAGCATTTCTTCTCCTGGTATGAAAGCATGTTGCTACACTACCATAAGAAGCCTACATCACGGTATGCCTGGCACTGCAGCAAATGGTGGAGCAGCATGCCTGCACTGATACATCATCAGAGCATCAAATGACACTGGCTGCCTCTGATCAGATGGCCAATGTGCTGCATTTGATCCTTCAGTCATTTACTGAAGAAATAAAACACAGATAAGGCTTTATAAGTTGAAGTTGAAGTATGATATTATGTTGGCAATATGGGGATGGCACTGCAAATTAAAGTTGCTAGGCTGTCCAGCGTTTATAACACAATAGCATATGTTTACAAATTGTTGCTGCATGGCAATATTATTCCTACTGTATATATTATATATTCATTCTGTAGCCTACATGCAAAATATAGAGCTATGGAAATGTACCACTCCTGTTGTATTGCCATTGCAGACCAATATAATAAAGTAACTGATAAACCTCTGTTAATTCTCCTCGGTCCATTTTGGCTTCCGCTGGTCTTCTCTTGACAATAGGCTAATGATTAAAAGTGTATCCTGCTAACGCTATCATTAGCAGAACAAGTAACGATGCAATAATCTACAGTACATGGACGCTATAACAGTTTACAGACAAAATAACTATATAATATATATTTCTGAAGTAAAATCATCACTTGACAGGTTAGATGCGGTTGTAGACAACATCTTGGAAATGGCTACTGGCACCTGACGGCTACTGTATTTATGAGTAAGCGCTTGGAAAATCGGGGGTGAGGGATAGACTCACTTTAGTGCAATCTGCAACCTTGCCACTAGAGGCCACTGGATCATACACAGCGGTCATTTAATATTTATCATTACAATATATACAGTATTTAGATTCTGACGAGTAATTTTCTGCTAAATATTTCTAAAGTTGACTACACTAAGTTCACATTCAGCTTACTATCATGATATCTAATACACACTGAAAGTAGCTCTGTTTCATATTCAAGCAATACATTTATTGATTTGTGTGTGTTTTGTACCCTTCAGTTACATTGTTACAGTTTATTATAACACGGTTTTTGCAACTACAGCAAAATGGCCACACCTGCCATTCACAGAAAGGCGTTTTAGTGCACCATTTGTCATGTTTCCAGGGCAAAGCATATGTTTCCTACCTACGCGTGTTGAGTATGGTATTCGTGTTAGTGTTTTCAGCTTGTTGATGAGCCCTTCTGCCTACAGGCAGTCAGGCGCTTGAAAGGAATTGAAAATGAAAGTTAAGTGGCTGTGAGACATCAATGGGCCGCTCAGACATTATAAATGAAGCATATTGGGCCAACATGATCATGACGTTGCTGTAGAATATGGATAATATCCTGTAGTTCATAATACATTTAGACTGTACATTGAGGGGCTGTGATTTGAATTCATTGTTATAGGGAGCTACGCTACGTGCTTCCATCATGCACGCTAGAGGAAAACAATGCATGTAGCAGGGCAGAGCATATGCTGTATTGACAGACATCAGATGAAAAATCAAAGTGTATCTCTTTGTGAGGCTTTCTATATCTGTCTTGCTGGTTTCAAATGTTTCTATTCCCCGGTTCACTTGGTTTACATGGCTACTGTCCTTGCCAGCTAGCAAGGGCAAGGGTGTGTGTGTGTGTGTGGTTGCACTTGTAAACTAATATGAGTGTTGTTTTGTATAACGCGTGCTTGACCTGCTGAAACTGTCTGTCTCCAGGCAGTGTGTAACGCTGAACACAGTAGACACCTGGACCAGAGGGTGTGTATGTGTGATGTGTGTGTTTGAGCATGCTTGTTTGTTTTAGGATCTAAGGGCATTGCTCACAAGGTCAGACTCTCTCACACACACACACACACACACACACACACACACACACACACACACACACGTCCCTGTCAAGTGCATGTGTGTTCAGGGTTAACTTGTTAATAAGCAATGGATCAGGCCAGAGTATTTTTATGTTAAATGCCTTACAATGGCTTTGAAATGCTTCACATGAATGCTAATGCTGTGTGTGCAGTGCAGTGCACGCATGTGGGATGTGCTTCTGTTTTGTGAACAAAGGCTGGCAGTAAAGTTATTGCCCGTAATTAAAACGAACGAGAGAGCTCACCCCGCTCTCTCTCTCTCTCTCTCTCTCTCTCTCTCTCTCTCTCTCTCACACACACACACACATTTACATACAGAACACATGCATACCATATTCACAAACATGACGGTTATGTATAGTAAGGTCTGTTTAAAAGGTAACAATTATAAGCTCTTAATTACACATTTTTACAAACACTTTCCTATAATATCGTGTGTACAATATGTTTATGTGTGTATGTGAGAGGGAGAGAGATTGGGGGAGAGCGGGAGAGAGAGAAAGAGAGCAGGTGTAATCTAGCGAACATACAGGACATTGATGTCGTCATCTTTGGAAAAATGGTAAAGGCTCAGGAATCAGAATTGACTGGTACTCGCATCAAAATCCACAGAGCTGCAGATACCTGTTTTAATTCAATCAACTCCATTCCAATGTTGGTAATCGTAATGTAAGAAATGACCAGCGCACAGAAGAAGAAGTCTTTGATGTCCATTATGCAGGTATCTGTTGGCTACACCAGAACCCATGTTGGAACCCCAGAAATATTAGCCAAGCCACTCCCCAGAGGTTAAGTCGTCATTATACATAATAGCCGATGTGTTCCGAGATTGGGTGCCTGCTAACAGTCTACTGCTCCAGAAACATTACCATTTAGATGACAGAAAAGAAGGGATGAAAAGAGAGGGATAGAAAGGTTAAGGAGGAAAGGAATGATCGTGCCCGGGGACAGCACCATTGCGTGTGTACTGTATGTGTGTATGTATGTGCACGACCATGTCTGTGTGTACATAATGAATTTACACAAGTAGCTGTGTAATCTGTTTACCTGCTGTTTGGCTATTGAATGCCTCTCATTGCAGTGTGTGTGTGTGCCTGTACGTGTGTGTGTGTGTGTGTGTGCGTGTGTGTGTGTGTGTGTGTGTGTGTGTGTGTGTGTGTGTAAAATTGAATATGAAGGGTGAGCAGTTTGACAAAATGCTCCAGATGTCCATCGCAACATGAATGTATTTAATCGTGTGTGCGCATGCATGTGTGTGTGTGCGTGCGCGTGTGCCTTTTGGGTGTTCTGATTCTGTATGATTGTGTAAATCAATGACTTATTCGTACAGTACACAAATACAACTTATCTGGCATGGTCATCCCACCTCTGTTAGGCCTTTGCCTCCTTGTGTTGACCTTTTTACAGACACGTGCATGTCCACACATGCCATGCACACACACACAGATTATGAGAAAAGCTATATGCCAGCAAATACACAGACATTTGTGTGTGTATTTATTTATGTGTTTGTTATACTGTGGGAATTAAATATCATATTTACTGAAGGGTGAAGTGGATTTTTTGTAAAGATATTAAAACAAAGAGAAATCTACCTCTATCTGTAGTGGACATGTCCTCTCTTAATATTAATTTTGCCGTTCAATTCAAACAATGGCAGACTAAATTCATATACATTTTTCTGACAGTTCTTTCAAATTCCTGAAGAAGACATTTTAGAAGAGAATACATTTTTTTCAGGGCATATGTTACACTGATATTTAGGTCACATAGGCCTAAGATGTTTCTTCTCAGATGAAGACAGACAGTTTGAACAATAGATAGATATAGATAGAAATAAATATAATTATACATTATAATACAAATGCATTTTATTCTTCAGAAACTGGACAACACTGGCAATGACAGTGGCAACACTCTTATTAGTCCACTGCAGAGCAACACAGCTAGGATCAGAGTGCTGCATGTCACATCATTATAACACACAGAGAGCTACCGTACAGTGGGACTGGCTAAATCAGGAAGAGTGCCACTAGTTTGAATGTGTGTGACTTAAGAGTACAGATATTCAAATTGTCTGTGAGAAGTAGACGAAGAAGTTGGTGTGATTGTCTACCTACATGTGCTGCCATCTAATGGTCAAACAAGAATATAAGTAGTGCAGCTTTAAGAATTGCTGTCTCTTAAGATCATCTTGTTATAATGTGAAAGACACTGATCAGGTAATTAGTCAGCTTTATTGGACACTAAATGCAACAGGTGTGAAGAGGAGTTTGTGAATATGCCTACAGGACTTCCCTCCCCCAATATATGAAATGGTCTTCTTGGTCAAATGGTCAAAATATAATTTAAAATAACATGAAGCTTCAATGTTATTTTGTGTTGAAGTGGCTTCAATACATAGCCACTTTGTTATATTTGCATATTCAGAATGTAGCAAAATACACAAGCCTGGATGAAGCTAAATGCTGTGAAGCAATTAATAACAATTCACAGCAGGGGGAAAAGTGAGCACTTAGCAATGCACACTAACAGTCAGTGTTTACTTCCTTCATTCCCCAAAATTTAGCATGAACCTAAATGAGAAGGGTGAAGAATAGGAGAGACAGAGCGTACTGACTAGCATGTAGTTAGCATGTTAGCATGGTTGGATGCTAAGTCGCTAATGACTGTAAAATAACAGCTGTGAAAGGAGACATGTTGCTTTGTAGCCCCTAGAGGTGATGGTTTAATGAAGCAAATAAAGCTTGCCTTGCATGCACACACACACACACACACACACACACACACACAGTCTAAACTTAGGTACTTCCTATTCCAATTCAATGACCTTTAGGTTGTAAAATATGGGGTGGAATTGTGTGTGCGTAAGAGAGATAGAGTGCAGCTGCTGATAGCCGGATAGGGCCATGGTCTATCATACGTTAAGGTACGGTGTACATTTTAGAACTTGTGAAAAAACATAGTAAGTCTAAGGTCTTGTACAATTGGGCATCTGTCAAAATGCCCTTTGGTAATAGGCACTAGACCAAACAGCATCAGACAAAAAGCCATTAGAGAAATGGCATCAGAAGAAAATGGCATCAGACCAATGACCTCATACCATCGTTACGATGGTGGTTAGTATATAGCTTGCAGGAGGAGATTCATCGCTGCAGATCTTGTATAAATAAGTATGTTAAACATGGTGACCATCGAATACATAATTTATTTCATTGCTGTTATTATTTAAAGATTTATACTGTGTTAATGAATCACACTGCCTTTAAAAAATCCATATGAGCACATGCACAACACATTTAGCCCTGTCATCTAAAACGACTTTTCTACTTCATGAGGCAGCATTCTGGACAGAAGTTCAACCAAACTATGAGTGGGAGACATTGCAAGAGGAAGCAGCTTGCATTAAAAAAGTAAGATGTCCCACGCATAGTGCAATGAAACTGCTTCGCCCTGCACCGATTTTATGGTGGCAGACGGACGACAGACACAAGTTTTTTATTACACTTTGGGGAATTAACCAATAGGCATATTTATATTTTGATTGAGTCTTGTCAACACAACAGTGGTTATTGGTTATTTAGTTGGATAACTTTTACTTTAGTGTGTGTGTGAATGCTTTGAATGTATCCATGTATCCTCTAGGACACAAACCACGACACACATACACAATGTTCTTTAAAAGCTATTCTTTTTCAATAATTTCTCTCATGTTGAATTGATAAAAATGTGTGGGTGATTCTGCCCATCGGTTTAGTGAATATACTGTACATATAAATATAATGTGTGTGTGTGTGTGTATGTAGAGTATGCATTGTCTATAGTACTCGAGAACGGTAGTACCCAAGTACCCAAGACCTTCACTTTTTGAAGGTCTCGGTCTTGTCTCGATTCGACCACATTTTTATTTGGTCTTCTCTCGGTCTCGGAGCAAGAGGACTCTGCATTTTACTTCAAGACCAGTCAAAACCACAACTGCAGGAATATAACAATTGCCGCCCGGTGCATATCTAATCCTAAATCTTGTGATCAGAAGTAAAGACTCCCTTAAATTTCTAATGTTTTTCTTTACGCTCTGCGACTGGGCTGGCCGGCTGGCAGACATCTGCAGCGCGACTCTATCTCTGTGTGTCAGACTGAGACAAACTAATACTTTAAATATTGAGGAAAGATACGAGCGACTCCTCCCATCTTGGACTAATCCTTGTTTATGCTGATATCTGATTGGCCCAAGAGTTTTCACACAATCAAATCGAATGCAAAGTTGAGTATGAGATATTTTTTCATTGTAGTCTCTTATCCAAATAAATCGAGTACAGGGCAGTTGAATAGATACGTGTGGAATATTTTTTAAGACGAGCACTCCAAGCCTTGCTGTCAAATGTAAAAGACAGAACATACAGGCCTATGGTACACCCTAAAACAAGTTACAGTCCGCAGCCCGGAGACGCAGTACGGGCTATTTCCTACAAGAGATTTACAAGCAGCAACATTTTCTACGTTTAGATAGGCCTAATTCAAACATCGAAATGTTTCATTTTTATAAAGTTTACCCTGTTGGCTAGAGTTGGTAGGTTAATAGCCTAGCTAATAGGATTACGTTGTTAACATTGGCGGTAAACTCTTTTTATTGGTGCTAAAGCACACCCAAATTGCTTTTAATAAGCAATTAATAAGCATTTTATGACTTCGCCTAAATTCCCTATTCCTAATGATAGATTTTGCATGACCTGTTTCCTGAATTTCTTTTCCAGGATAATATTAAAGCAATACAGAATATCTGAGACACTTATTAGACCTATATTATATTATATTATATTATATTTTTAATCATCACCTGCTCCATTATGTATTTTACTTTACATAGATAACGATATATAAGGATAAACTAAGGGCACACATTGTTGCCTAAAAATTAACCAGAAGGCAATAAATTAAGTGGTTTATGCTCAAAATGGGGACCCCAGACCCCAACTTATTGTGGACCACCTTCCCCATGTTCAAATTTAACCTACTGTAGGCTACATAAATGCAAGCAGATATAGAAACATTCATGTAACCTGTATTTATTTAGAAGCATTTGTACAGTATGTCATATTCCCCCAAAGGTCTGATAGATTCACCCCAGCTGGTTTTTAATGTACAGACTAGGCTACTGGTTGTAGCCTCAGTCTCACTCTGCCTTGGTCTTGGTCTTGACTCAGTCTCGACTCCTCAAAGTCTTGGTCTTGTCTCGGTCTCGAACTCTCTGGCCTCGGTGAATATTTGGTCTGGGATTAGGCAGTCTCGACTACAACACTGCTTCACAAAGAAACATTTAAATATAAAGAGAATTTATTCCATAAGGCTGGAAAATGTAAGACAGGAAGTTCGTCTGTTCTTGTGTGTATGTGTGTACGCGCACACACACCTGGTCTTACGTTGTTTGGCTGCAAGGACCACTGGCCTGTCCAAAAGTCAACCTGTCACTCACCGTGTACCTGCGTCCTTGTCTGTGGGCTCACTTATGTCAAGTTGAGAGAGACAGCCTGGATGGAGGGAAATGTGTGCATGCTGTTTCTGTCAACTGTGTGCGTGCATGCATGCGTGTGTCGACTCAGCTGGGCTGGGTTCATTCCACCTGACCGCCCCGATGCAGACCAGCTGCCAATCGTTGTAGTCCCTCCCACTCACACTTGAGTACACACGCATACATACAGGTACATCCACACACACACATGCGCACACAGCACATACACATAGAGCAAAGTCATGTCCTAATGTTTAACACCCACAATTCATTGCTAGTTTTAGTGATGTTTTCCTTGTAAAAAAACAACAATTCCAGTTCAATTATTTATTTCTCTGTGGACAACAAAATGCATATACAAACACAGTCTCAGTCACCTATTAGTGTTTCCATCCATCATGCAATTTCAGTCTCTAATAATAATAGTTTGCCTGCATTATCTGAGCTCTTGTAATCAGTATACCATAGTTAACCAGTATATTTCATACCAAATCAAATATGATGATGATGATGATACAGCATGCCGATGCACGATGACACTCCATTTGGCTCTGATCTCTGGCTAGAAGAAGGGCTTTAATTGCAACCCCTACCCCCAGAACACAATTGCTACAACGTCACATGCATTATAAAAACACATACAAAAGCATGTCATTTACTGCAGTATATATGCTCAATTAGTTCAACAAGTAGTGAAAGGAAACAATGTAATGGCACCCCAGCTGTGAGCCTGACTCCATCCATTGCACAATATAGAAAAATGCTAAAGCAAAGTCAATGAGATTGTTGAGGGGAGGGGAGGGGGTCCATTTGAATTTGATGATGTGCAGGCGGAACAGGAGTACTGTTGGAGACCAGTTAAAGGTAAAGTCAGCTGTTGCAAGCTAAATGTACGCTAATACACTTTTTGTCAAATTCAACAAATATCACCTCACATTTCTCTACAGCTTACCGTTGTCTGTGCGTGTTGAAAAAAGAATATGATACACACACAGCCCTGGCTCGGTAAATTAGAGCATAATAAAGTGGTGGACACTGCTTGTATCAACAAAGCACTACGCTCCGCTTGACAATGCATTTCGACATGTGATGCGCCGCCCGCGCGGAGGACCGCGGAGCAATGCTGTTTTGATTTCTGCTCGAAGTTAGCAAGAATGATTTGTAACATTTAATGTGTCTCATCACAGTGCAGTCTTTTTCAAAGGTCAGGTTCACTCGCTCCTGTCAGTGCCATTGACCAGCGACACTGGCCCCTAGCTGGAGTTGGTCCCCGGGCGCTGCCCAGATGCTGCCCACTGCTCCCTTGAGGGACGGGTTAAATGCAGAGAACACATGTCGCTACATGTGTATGTGACACTAAAAGCACCTTTACCTTTACTTTTTCATTAAGTTTACAGCTAAAAAAAATGTTGACTACTTCAGAAGTAAGGCATATTAACACACACACACACACACATACACGCACACACACACACACACACACAATGGGCTGTCTGTTGTGTCGTTTTAGTAGCATTGTGAAAAGGATATTAGCATCTCTTACGGGTAGACTCATTAATCACAGTCTTCATCCTGGCCACTGGCCATACACACACACACACACACACACATACACACACACACACACACACACACACACACACACACACACACACACACGTGCATCAATGTTATGGCCCCAGCTGGTCTTGAATATCTCAGATATACAGGGAAGGAAGGAGGGCAGAACAAAATAAAGATAGAAGAAATACATTTGACACATAGATTAATGGAGGTATTTATACATGGAAACAGACAGACAGACACTTTCAGTGACAATAGAAGGTTTGTGACCCAGTTGTGAGTCACAGTTTATTGACCTGTAAAGCCTGGATGTTGTTTTGCAGTTTCAAGCTCTCTGGTTCTCTCTCTCTCTCTCTCTCTCTCTCTCTCTCTCTCTCTCTCTCTCTCTCTCTCTCTCTCTCTCTCTCTC
>JAODLL010034467.1:5557-22398 GCA_026546735.1 Forbesichthys agassizii | reverse complement strand
ATTCTGAGGGAGCACCCTATGGCATCGACTGGATTTCTATATTATCAATAATGTAGTTATCCGATTAATTGAAAAAATAATCGATTAATCGGAAAAATAATCGATAGATTAATCGACCAAAAAATTATCGTTTGGTACAGCACTAGTATACAGTATGCTTTTTTGTACATTTGTGGTGTGCTGCTCAGTTGAACGAACTGCAAAGCTTTTATGAGCAACCTGACTATGGGACTGAATCTTTAAAAATCCTATCTTTTATCCTTTCTTCTTATGTTTCGTAACTGTCAGTCTGTGTGATCTTGTGTAGAGCCTCAGCATCTCTGACCTGACCTACGTTTTAATGAAGGCGCGCTATCTTCCGTCCTCTTTGTTCAAGGCTGACTTCTGAGCTGTGGAGGAACACAGGCTTCCACCCATATGTGCCTGTGGATTCAGAGCTCTTTCATCTCCTGATGTAACGTGTCCTGTAGTCTGTATTTCTCCTCCCCACAGCTCTGGGCTTGATCTTTAATTCATTCATGTCTGGGTTCACTCCAGGTTCACGCTGCAAACTCAACTTCTCTCCATTCTCTCTCTCTCTCTCTCTCTCTCTCTCTCTCTCTCTCTCTCTGTGTGTGTGTCTGCCTAGACGCCACTGTTAATCTCTAGGACCAATATGAAGTGGTATATTATAAACTATAAATCTGTTGCATCGTCAGTCGCCTGGTCTCAACATTGTGAATCCCTACAAATGACTACAGCTGTGTTGGTGGATACCAGGAACAAAAATGAATAAGGTCACATATGAACAGTTTGACAATATTATTACTTTTCCAGGTGAAGGTCTACAGCCTGGCCCAGTACGAGCACGGAGCTGATGACGTTCTGGTGATGGGCACGGACGGACTCTGGGACGTCCTGTCCAACCAGGAAGTAGCCGAGGCCGTGAGCACCTTCTTAGCCAACTGTGACCCTGACGACTTGCACAGGTGAGACTTCTAGCTGGTTAATGATTGCCATGTCACTCACTCATTAGTACAGTGAAAGTTCACATGGCATCTCTCAATGAAATTAAAAGAAATGAATAATGATATTATAAATGAATTAATTAAATAAGGAGTGAAAATGCAAAATGGCAAAATTGTCGGCCATCTTGTCGGCCATCTTAAAAGTGACACCAAATATCTTGCTAATCCCCGTCAGTTGTAATTTTCCCCCTGCCTTCAGGTACGCAATGGCAGCACAGGAATTGGTAATGCGTGCACGCGGCGTGCTTAGGGACCGAGGCTGGCGAATCACAAACGAACGCCTGGGCTCCGGAGACGACATCTCCGTCTTCATCGTCCCACTGATGTACGGCAACCGGCAGCCCTGACGAGCCCGCCGCGTGCAAGAGAAGCTCTCAGCAAGTAACTTTCAACCGCAGGTTGAAATTTAGTCCTAAAGTATCTGCAACGTTTTGCCAGTATCGGTCCAAGATAGCTCCATTTACTTACTCGATTATTTCATTGGTATTTCATTTTTGTCATGTCTCCGCCCCTTTGGGATGGGCTGACTATGTCTTGATCAGTCACAGTTCAAGATATTGTCACTATTTTATTATTTTAGGAGTATATTACTGAAAACATTGTTGGTTCCTATTTCTAAGTGAAATGTTTCACCTGTTCACTTGCTTTGAACACTGACGTTTGAAGGTTTCGAGTGACCGGAGGTGCGTTAAATTAGGTTTGGTTCCTTTTATGGTTCTGTCACGCCTTCACCTGCGTACCTGACCGGCAGATAACTCCTCCAATGACCACACAGATGAAGTTTAGACATCAACAAATCTTCAGCAAAGCCCCTCCCACATCCAACTTAAGAAGGGGGTCTAATCAGTCAGCTAAAAATACCAGTGGTGTTAACATGGGTGTTAAAGGTAATATTTGCAAGGAAGGGACTTCAAGATTATTGTGGCGAGACTCATGTAGATGTAAACTTTAAGGACTTAATTGGACCTGGCCTCTGATATCGGGAGCACCGCCACAAGTTCCCACCCAATCCCTCCTCTCTGACTGTTCCATCTTTTATGTTGGTTACCCATTGCTTCAACATTAACAGTCTACCTCTGTAGGAGTTTGGGAGTGGTCAGACGCTGAAAGTGGCGATTAACAATATTCTCAACAACAACACATTGTGTCTAGGCACAATTGAAGCTTGGACTATTCTGGAATTTCTTTGGACGTCTGTGTGTCTGTCTGTGTGTGCGTGTGTGTGTGTGCGCGTGTGTGTGTGTGCGTGTGTGTGTGTTCGTGTGTGCCTGCACACCCCACAACAACAGAAAAACAGACAAAAGAAGAAATGTCTCTTTTATGAAGAAGAGATGTACCCCTCATGTCTTTCTAGAAGACTCTATAAGCATCCATTCTCTCAGCACTGTACCATATTCAAATGCAGAATCCCTGCACAGGCGATGAGTAGTTATAATTAGGATCCCTCCTGCGTTGTTTAACTGTGGACTCGGAGAACTCCCTTCCTCCCAAGTATTGCTTCCAGATTGCCAGGCGGATCACAGATCCCAAGGAAGAAGCGCGGCGCTGAGTGATTACAGCTCCCCGGTCTGGAAGCTTTCTGGTGCCGATGACCTGGAGAGGGTTTCCATATGTTTGGGGAGGGGGGGGGGTGTCATGTCTAAACTAAGTAAAGGCACTAAAATGAAATGCGTGGGAAATATTCTTCTTTCACGCTCTCATGCTAGATTACATTTTACATAAATCTTTAGACCAAAGTATAGACACATTTTGATTTGTTGGTTTGTCTTTGTGTGTTTATTTATTTATTTATTACATAGTTTGTTTCTTTCCATCTCATAATGTTTAATGAAAGGAGGAAAAGAAACTGAGTACAGTAATATACTGGCATATTCAAAATGCACCAGCGTGTGCTTGTAGTCGTATGGGGAGTGTATTGTAGCTGTATCTCACAGGAGTCAATCCCCTGCATTGAAAAATGCATCAGCATATTTCACAAACAGGGCTTCCAAAATAGACAATTTGAGAAGACCAGAAATGAGGCATCACTACAAATATATTATTTATTATTTATTTTGAGTTTCCCATGTTAGGAAAATGTAAGATTGTTAAAATAGAAACAATAGCACAAGCATCATGCAAATTCAATAAAAAAAGTGAAGTTTTTGTTCAGTACTGTAACAGATAAAGGACTCAATACACGTTTGCTAAAACAATCAATGCGTGCCAATTTGATATGTATTTATTTTGGCTTGTAGGTACTGATATTATAAATAGATTATTTACTAAATCAGTTTAATATACCCAATGCTGATGAATGGTGCAAGCTTTATTCTTTTGATATTTTATGACCACTTCAATACAAATTGAAACAAACCAATGCAAATGTTTGTTAAACCATTGTAACGTGTCATATAGGTGTCATGTCAGTGAATTATGTTGTAGCCAGTGCTTTGCATGACAAATCTGTCCACCCATGGATTAAGCTATGTGACTGTTATGTTATTTTTACATGATGTAGCTTTTATTTAATTTTTATGTTATCCAGTTTGGTTGTAAAGTCAATGTAAAGGTCACTTTGCAGACTGTACAACTGAACGTATTAATATATACATGTTTTAATCAGTAGAATATTAAGACAGTGTACGAATGGGGCCTTATTGTGTAAATATATGCTCAATGATAATCCTTAAGTAATTATTATAAAGCAACCATCGTGTCATTAAGCCTTTTTCTCCTCTATGAATATGAAAGAATGAAGGTATTTATTTTTGTCATCTTTCCTTGCCACCCAACTCTTGTATAAGGATCTCAACTCAGGTTTAACTGCAGTAGCCTAACAGACAAGCCACACACTGTTCTAAACCTGTTGAATAGGCTGCGTTAATATTCGTTATTCTACATTTGTAAATACTTTGGAGTGAAAATAGCTCGCCTGATTACGTTTTGCACTTCAAAGCGCATTCCATCAAGTTCATTCTTATCTGACTGAGGAAAACCAATCTCCCTTCATGAGCTCGTTGATATTTCCATCCAGTGACATTAGTGCAATTACAGTAGATGTAATATTCAGAGATGATGGCCAGACGCCCCTTGTGAAATAATTATTTCACATTTAAAAAATTGTAATGTAAACTTTGCACTTTGTGAAAGTGAAATGTTTATTTTGTGAAAGAAAATAGATAAGCTATGGAGTCATTTATTTTATGTTTTGCTGTCCAACAAGGGGTTTTGAAGACTAATATATATACTACCTGCAGTGTTGCTTTTATTTATTTTTGGGGTGGGTGGGGTTACATCTAACATCAACGTAAGTAGAATATATATGCAGTGCTTAGTCAGTATGCCATACAAGTATATCACGACTAAGGCCAAATATATCTCACAAATGTTTAAAAGCCCCTTGTGCATATATTCAATACGTATTGCCATTTGCAATCCCCAGCTGCCTGCAGGCATCTGTCATTAGAAGTGGAAGGTTTAGGGATTTGTTTCCCATTCAAATGAGTAAAAATATGGGGTACAGTGAAGTTGGTTCCCTCATTTTGACAGATGGTCTTAAAACTAAAACTGATCATTCTTCCAAATGGCTATACTAGTTCATTTGATTGTTATATTAGCATAATTTAGCACATAATCTGCATTATTACAACTATTATTACTACTATTATAGTAGGATATTCAAATATATGGTTGTGTCTGTGTGTAGAAGACAATTACAAGAACATTTTATGTAATCAACGGTCTAAGGGTTATTTTATTTCACATTACAATTGAAGACATATCACAGTTCGTTCTGTCGAATAAAAATCTGTGTTTTAATGAAGATTAAGCATGATCTCCGCGTGTTGCATGTCACCAGCGCTGGCAAGGCAGTAGATTGCGCAGTCATCTCCAACGGGTAACGTGATAGCCCACCGAACAGCACAAACTACTACCTCAACCAGAGCGTGGCTCCGATAGAATGCGTGCCTTTCTCGTCCTCCAGTTACTTATCCAAATGCTCCGTAGAGGGCAGTGCGTAAAAGCGCAACATAGTGGCGTGCGTAAAACGTGCCACCAGATACAATACCCCACCCAAAAAAAAACTTTCCCGTCCTGCATGAACAAATTACCTTAGTGAGCCCATTTGAAGGTTACGCAAGGCATATAGTCACAATTGCTATTTATTTGAATCCTTAAACAGCAAATAGACTAGGCTATGCCATATTTGAACCCGTAGAGAAGGCGCACAAGAATTATATCGCGGTCTACCCAAATGCTCCACGAGGTGACACGTGCAACCATGCCGACCTCAGTGGTTTCCAGAATAGTATTATAAGACTACACCCGGACACCCGATCAGACCTTCCTCCTTCCTTGCTGCCAACGAATCTGGGGCAAAGACAAAGAGAAAAAAAATCCATAGCCTAGCTTAACATATATTCCATAAAGGCCTAGTGGCACATCAGTGTTTTTCGCCATAGGCTAGTATTACAACAGCAATCCGTATATTGACGCAGATATGTCTACGTGTCGTCTAAACGAGAGCTTCGGCAACATTAACGTCCATTCTACGTCCATTCTGTCTGATTTATGATTCGTTTGTGTATATCCATACCGCGGTGATGTAGGCTTGTCCTTCAGAGACGTCTCTCAGTAGTTGCGGGAATAGGTTAGGTATCAGGAAGGAATAAAGGATTTTCATGGAGAGCAGTGGATAAAATTCGCGGGGATCGTCAGAATGGGCGTAGGCTCCGCGCCTACATGTCTTTCCTATTGGACCGCAGGAGGGAATGTCGCTCAGACGCAGCTCTCCGCCACGAGAGGGCGCCAGACACTAATACTGACCTATACAGTATACAATGTCGCTCAGACGCAGCTCTCCGCCACAAGAGGGCGACACACTATAATACATATTGAACTATGCAATACACGAGTACAGTACAGTATAGTACTGGATTTATGCGCGGATTTATAACGGTTTCAGTATAACCTTTGTAAAGACAATGTTTGATGAAAACAAAAATTGCAATTATATACTTTGCTATAACCTCCAAACAATTTGACATGAGATATCGCACAAACCCACAAGCGTTACACAACTTTATTGAAGATTGTGTATTGATACACATGCACATTTCAAATGTTAACCCAAGTGAACTCAAGTGCATCCAAACCTGTAAACCCCCCTCATCAAGTTGTCATGCAAGGATGTCTGGACTGGCATTACAACAAAAAAAAGAAACCTCCTCCTGTTGTTGTCGCCCTGACAACCACAGGTAAGCCTTGAAAAAATGTTTGGACAATAACGCTGTCACATTCCAGGCCTCGTCAAGGACTTCAATGCATTGCTCATTTTTGTTTTTAAATGTATTATTAAATGCTTACATATAAATAAATAAACTCTTATCAAATGTGCACTCACAGAGTGAAGTCTATATATACAGAATTGTATACGCCTAGAATTGTAGTCACATCTCACTCAGGTTGGCATGGAAATGCCCAATAAAGCAGCAGAAGACAACTTGACGCCACTTCAAGTCAGCTCACACAGACGCCCCCATAAGGACAAGGTGCACATACAATACATCGTAGGCCAGGGGTGGCTAACCCCTCTGCAGGACCAGGGTTAGCCACCCCTGTTGTAGGCAAACCTCTAGGTGGCATAGAAGCTAGTTCACACCGCAGAGAACAGATGTACACATGAGGGGATTGGAAAGGGGGGGGGGATATGAATAACCTGCAGTGCTTTCCCTCAAACATGTCGTCATTGCAACATGTCCTTAAGTGAGGCTTTCTGCCCCTCCTCCCCCCAAGCTCCAATCACACAAAGCAGAGCCGAGGCTTTCACAGGGGGAGGAGTATACATACAGCAGTACCTTTAAATCCATACAAAACTCATGTTTCATATTCATACAGCCAGTAGCAAGGCCGAAACCTGTATTCCTCCGAACATTCAGTGAAGCCTAAATGGACCCAGCCCCCCCCCCCACCAAAACAAACACGTTTGTAAAAATAAAAGAAGAAACAGTCATTCTCTTTGGCATACATTCTGTGGACAGCAAATGGGATAAGAAACGACTCCTGCACAAGAGCAAATGCACGGCACACCTTGTTCCTGTATGCCGTGTGTTGCCGTGGACGGCTGGGTGCGTGCACGTGACGCATTCGCCTCGTGTAGGGCTTGCTGGAGGCGCATGATGTGATTGGCTGCGTGCAGAGGTGAACAGGCGACCGGCATGAGATTGAGCGTTAAGGCTGAGGTGATCCCGGTACAGGCAATCATCATATGTCACCCATGTTCATGACCTCCCAGAGAGAGGAGCCTAACAGGCGTGCTCTCGCTGGGAGGTAACCCAACAGAAAGTAATCTAATTGAGAAGGCGGGGGAAAAGTATCTTGTGAAGCAGGATCAATGAGCTAGCCGAATAACCACAAATCACCACAACAGTGCGTTATATGTCAATACGTTAAGACGAAAACGTGGATTTTATGATAATATAGGCAAAACATTTGGCTATGTAGCCAATCCGCTGGATAACCTCTCTTTGCTCCTCAATAGAGTTTGTGAAACGTTTCAGAGCGCGCAGGCCAATGAAACGCTAAGGTTTCTGCTGATGAAACAAGAAAAGCAGTGCAGGTCAGCGGCAACGTTTTGGCTGGACGACATCGTGATTTTCGTCCATCTGGACGGCTACGACGACGTAGAGAACCTCTCTCGACACAAGGGTTGAAAAGTGACCACAGCACGTCTGGCACTAGAATAATAACGAACGCAAACTAAAATGCTTGGCTAGATATGATTCAGCGTGGAAAATATGTACAAGCAAGATGGTAAAATGACGGTAAAAATGACGACGGCTGGGGGCTAAGATCGCAGATCATGTAGAAAATGGATGCTCACGAAAATCACACACGCACGCACACGCACACACACAGTGATCCATCAAGGGGGAGTGGGTTGCTTATATTTGCATACACCCCTGGTACGTGTCAGTTGGTTTTCATTGCCATGTCCTGATTGGCTGCCGGCACACCCTGTGCCTCCTCGTCTTCCTCTTCCTCCTCTTCTTCCTCGTCCTCCTCGCCGTTCGTTTTGCACCCGTTCTCGTTCAGGTCTGGGTCTGGCCCGTTGTCCTGCGGGAGCACTAAAGAGGACGCGGACGTGGGCGAGGGGGTGCTCTCCCTCTCCCACCTCTGCCGGGCTTCATCGGCCTCCTCGTCCTCCTCCTCGTCCTCCTCTTCTTCGTCCTCTTCGTCGCGGTCCAGGGCAAAGTAGCCGGTGCCCTTCATGGTGTCCTGCCGCTGGTAGAACAGCACGTAGCCTGCTTTGGACTGGACACACACACACACACACGTTACACACCACGTTCTAACTGAGTATACCTAAAGTGGCACTTGTACTGAATTGAGACGTGACTTTGGTTCTAGTGACTTGACCTGGTTCCAGTGGCCGGAACCTCGATACCTCGTGGGCCTGTATGAGCATTTGTACAACCTACTAGCATACGTTGAAATGTTATGGTAATGTATGTGAACTTGTATGTGAAATCGTGATATTGAGTTTAGTGGCATATTTGTGCAGATTACACCTGGTTTTCCACGTTCAAACTCCTGAGACTGACTTGGACTTGAGCCAAAATGACTAAATCATACATCATCATAATAATATTAACAACAACATCTCGTGGTACCCACATTATTCAAGAAATAAACCACTCATTTCAACAAGCGAGCCAAGAACAAAGATACAACCCAATATAATCTATGACGTAATGATATGTAGGCAGGATAATAGAATAATTCAGTGAGTGATAACTGCGTAATAATGAATACATTAAGTAATCACGTAATTAATCCCAATCGGTGCTTCCATGAAGCCGTATCCCTTAATGGATTGTGTCTAGAAGCACTGCTCTCCTGGCACCCACCACAATCTGGTCTTCGCTGGCGGTCGACACGCTGCTGTCATCAAAGTTATACCACTTGGAGTCGTCCTTGTTCTTGGCATATGCAGTATCTGGGCAGATGGGAACGGGTCACAACTAGACTAGAACGCCAGTACACTCACATACCTGCATATAGGAGGGAACTGGTGACTGTGGAACTCTCCCTTTAGACTTGAGAGCCTTAGATTCTGTGGCCGCTTTTAAAAAACAGCTAAATACATCTTTTTCGGCAAGCTTTTAATTAGCAACACAGTGTTAGGTTTTTGTTTTATATTATAATGTACACTACGGTGTAGGATTGTATTTATTTGCATTGCTTTTACTGTACAGTACTTTGTGACCTTTGTCTGTGAAAGGTGCTCTATAAATAAACTTTATTTACTTACTTAGATAACCTCTGATGCAGCATTAGAGTAGTAACTATTGGTAATAGATACATAACAAATGCAGTGAATGATTAGGCTAAAGGGTGGGTGGGAGAGATTGGCTTTTATGTGGTTTCTTTGACACTACAATTTGATTTTACACACACCAATCTCAATTCCTTAATCTAATATGGAATTGAATCTAATATGGTAGTTCTTACACAGATATACACAGATATACAGGGTTTAAATCTAGCAGGGTACATTGAAGGAGTTGACACAGAATGATGAGACCAGCTTTTCCTCATACAGGCAGTAGCCATGATTCTGGGGCAGGGGAGGGCAGAGGAAACAAAAAAGGGGCGGGTCTTACAGTGGCCCCCTCCCATGCCACCATAGTGGTTGGAGACGGCAATGAGGTCATAGCGGCACGGCCCGGCGTTGGGGTTGATCAGGAACTCAGACATGTCCAGATCTCTGCAGGACACAGGACACGTGTCATGTGTGTGTGTGTGTGTGTGTGTGTGTGTGTGTGTGTGTGTGTGTGTGGCGCGGTGCCACAGTGCTTTGTGAGAACACACTTAAAGGATTAGCTAATATTTAGGCTTCTCCAGGAATGTGCATTTGTTAATTACAGTTTACTTTACAATGTATATGACGTTATTATAGGAAGTTCTTTCATTTAGAAATCTTGCTTTGTATATATAGGAGTTTAACGCATGCTTTGCACGTGTGTGTGTGTGTGTGTGTGTGTGTGCGCGCGTGCGTGTGCTTGTGTGGGAGGGGTATGCTTGTGCATTTGAGTTTATGTGTGCACGTGAGCGGGGACATGCTTTGCACGTGTGTGTGTGTGTGCACACACCTGAGGGGAAAGTCCACCAGTGAGTCCAGCTTATCCCTCATGTAGCGGTTGTAGGAGAAGCGCTTCAGGTGGACCACCAGGACAGGGGGAAGAGACCACAGGTCCAGCTTCTTAGTGGCCTGATGGTGCTCCTTACAAGTTGGACAGTACCTGGTTGGGGGGCGGGGGGGGTGCGAAGGGTAGTAAGAGAGAGAGTGGAACACGTACACACACACAAACTTTCATCAGATGTTACACAACAGCTAAAATAAGCTGCAATGTTCTCTATAGTTACTGTAATATATATTTACTGTAATATATTCACTGTATTGTGAAAGCATTGACAAAGGGTATTAAATAGTCACTAACTACTGTAAACACAAACCAAACCTTGTAGAATAACAGAGCATAACAGACGGTCTACAACATGCTGCGGTAGCTATTTATATGGGTGTTGTATTATCGGTCTAATTTAGGGGCTGTTGTTCATTTCCTGTGAGAAACGTGTTAAAGCCGTGTTAAAAATTGGTGACGCTGATTGAAAAAAGGTACGATCTGGCAAGGAAACCGCCCACGGCAAAAGATCCCGCCGTTTTTGTGTGGCAGAGACTCACCAGGGGTCGTCGGCTCCCAGCTTCTCCTTGGTGGTGAATAATTCGATGCAGTCCTTCAGCTTGAAGAAGGCCTTCTTCTGGGGTTTGTATTCCATGCTCTCATGCTTGTCCAAGTCCTGCTCTCAATGACAGAAAAGACCCGCCGGCAGTTAGCACTGACAGATTTACTGCAGTTCACATATGGTAGTTCTTGCACAGATATACAGTCATTCAGATAATCCACCTATACCTCATACATATGGTACATTATATATACGTATAGTATATATTATATATTTTACCTCAGCCACACTCTCGTCAAAGTACTTCTTCTTGACGTCTGGATCCCAGTCCAAGATGAGGTAGGAGCGGTCTGCTTGTGGGAGACACAATACACCAGTTAGTTACACATACATCAGTGCACTGTGTTACCCAGTATGCAACACTGTGGGAGGAGCGGTCTGCTTGTGAAAGACACAATAGGCCAGACAGTCAGTTAGTTACACATACATCAGTGCACTGTGTTATCCAGAATGCAACTCTGGGGGTGGGGGGCACAGACAGGAGCAAACTGTATTACACTAATACACACACGCTTGTTGGGTAAGGCTATCCTCTTGATACCCATCCTGAACTCACGAGTCTGAAACTCATTCATTCAAAAGCACTTGTCATAAAGGCAAATACATTTCAATCAAACGCCTTTACATACAATTGGAGTACATACCTTTACCTCACCCAATCAGAATGGTGGGGGGGGGGGGGGGGACTTAAAAAAACGTATTGCTCTATACAAACGCTTTTGCACTGAAGGGTTCCAGGTTGATGCAATTAAATGACATTTGCATGTTCAGCATTGGTCTCACAAGACAAACGCACTGCGACGTGTATTATCATTTCCCTATAGTTACCTCCCTGGTTCTGGTGCACATATATTGCTATGTTCATTCATACACTGAGTATTCATATTAGCAATCTTTGGCATCAAAGCTGACGGTTGGTTGATGATTGCACTCGATCCAAACAAAAACACCTCTCTCTAGCGCACGGTGAGATGATAGTCACTGCGTTAGCTTACAACCGCTGACTCCGCTTTTGACTTTGACCTTTGACTGAACGCCTCGTACCGCTGAGTCGCAGGTGTCCCTCGTCGAAGCGGATCTGCCGGGTGTCCTCCTTGACGAGGGAGAAGTCCGTCTTGCCCATGTTGTTGAACTGGAATGTGAAGAGCCTCTTCCCGAGATGGCCGACCGTCCAGAGGCTCTTGGCCGCGGTGGTGCTGCTACTGCTGCTGCTGCTCTCCGGAGCGCCGACCACGCCGTTCTCCACCTCGTTGTCCCCGCCCACCGAGTCCTCCGATTGGCTGTTGTCGTTCTCCGACGGCAGCTCCTGGTCCTGGCTGGACTCGTCGTCTGGCTCGTCCGTCTCCATCTCGCCTGGGGGACGCGACAGGCGCCATTAAAAAAAAAGGGGTCCGTACGTCAAATTAGGACAAAAGGACAACGCTAATAAAAAGTTCTTGCTCATCTGCATGAACATGAACTGCATTCTTTAAATCACTTGTTATCCTTTGATGTCCACAACAAATGTTATTCAAACATGTTACTGTGCTTCTATTTAAAATGTGGCCTTCTGCACCACCTGCTGGTTTGGCAATGCCACTGCGGCACAGAAAAAGAGTGTTTACTAATGGGGATTACGCTATTATGTATGGAATGCATCTGTAGAGACAGAACGATGAAGGCAAACAACATTGTTGGTGCATCTTCTTTGGAATAACTGCAATCATACATTTTAATTTGTGTATTAAATGGCCATAGAGCTAAATGAAGAGATACAGTTGTGGCAATGCAGATTGTTTAAAGGCTGCACCAACAGTTTCACAATGAACCAGAGGTCTACGCCCAACAGGACTACAAACACTTCCCAATGGAGTGTGTCCAGACCCTATTAACCAGGTGCATTGTGGGTCTGTTTACACTAGGCTAATATATACTATATAAAGTAATGGACTGTGTCCAGACCCTATTTACCAGGTGCATTGTGGGTCTGGCTACACTAGACTAATATGTACTTACTAGGGGAACCTTCCTCTGGCACTCCGTTCGTAGCGTTGCCGTTGACGACGTGCTCCTTGGGGGCCTGAGTCTCCTCCTCTTCCTCCTCCTCGTCCTCTGCAGGAGAGCGCACATACCGGCTGCAACGTGAGACCAGAAGCGGCATTAGGAAGCCTTCATGCCAACACCTGTCTTTAGTTCTCCATGAAATAGTGAGTGGGTAATATCATTATGCATATTACATATCATTACACATAGCAGACCACCACATGGGCTACACTTAATTGTATTGTGCAGCCCTTATTTGGCCTGACACACACACACACACACACACACACACACACACACACACACACACACACAGAGAAGGAAAGTGTCAAGAAGAACAATAACTCCTATTGTTATTTAGTAAGTAAAGTAAATAAGTAAATAGAAAAACATCGCAACATGAAATAAATAAATATATAAGTAAATAAGTAAATAGAAACACATTTCAACATTAACTAAATATATAAGTAAATAAGTAAATAGAAACATATTGCAACATTAAATAAATATATAAGTAAATAAGTAAATAGAAACACATTGCAACATTAAATAAGTAAATGACGTGAATAGAAACACATTGCAACATTAAATAAATAAATAAATAGAAACACATTACAACATTAAATAAATAAATAAATAGAAACACATTGCAACATTAATTAAATAAATAAATAAATAGAAACACATTGCAACATTAAATAAATAAATAAATAAATAGAAACACATTGCAACATTAAATAAATGAATAAATAGAAACACATTGCAACATTAAATAAATAAATGAATAAATAGAAACACATTGCAACGTTAAATGAATAAATAGAAACACATTGCAACATTAAATAAATAAATGAATAAATAGAAACACATTGCAACATTAAATAAATAAATGAATAAATAGAAACACATTGCAAGATTAAATAAATAAATGAATAAATAGAAACACATTGCAACATTAATTAATTAATTAATTAATTAAATAAATAAATTAATAAATAAGACAACAGAAACACATTGCAACTGCAAGCCCAGAGCGGGGTCCTGCACACTGAGGCCCCCTGCAGGCTCACCTGAGGCGGTGCAGCAGCATGTTGTAGAGCTTGTCCTCACCCAGGCTGCGAGGCACAGCGAGGAGGAAGGGCTGGCCGAACAGCGGCGTGCTGCTGTGGTTGTAGCCCGACTGCTTGAACTTCTCCCTCAGGTGCACCGGCAGTACCACGTGCTCCGTGTCCTGCTGCCTGTTGACCGCCACCTCAAACCTTGGGGGGGAAGGGTTGGTGGGGGGAAAGAATGCGATGATGTCACCGTTAACAACGCATCGCGTTGATGTCATTGAAAATCATGCTGCGATGATGTGATTGAACAACACACCGCGATGAGGTCACTCACACGTAGATGTCGTCTCGCTCTATGATACTGCTTAGGTTCTCGTTGGTGGCAAAGATCCGGTGGAAGCGGTGGTTGTAGATATCCGTTACGATCATCTGAGCAGGGTTGGAGGAGAGCAGAGACCCAGTTATATGGACACATGCTTGCTTACAAACGCTATCGACACACACCTCATAGTTTAGTACACTGTATACTGTAACATATGTACACAAAGCAGCCATGACCGCCATTGATAACAATGAAAAACTAAATAAAAATATTAAAATACGAGGTCTGAAAACATGTAATTGCTTAGAAGGGTAGGGTCAGATACTATAATGTAATATGATTGAAATATCATATTACGTGTATATCACGTGTATATATAGATATACACACACATATACATACATATATATATATATATATATATATACACATATATATACACACATTGTGTATATATAGTGTATAGCTATATGTGTGTATATCTATATAATGATATCTGGTGTATATCTATGTAATGTCTATATAGTGTATATCTATATCATGTACATCTATGGTGCATTATCTATATAGTGTATATCTATATAATGTATGGTTATATCTATATGTGTATAGCTATATAATGTATGGTTATATCTACATGGTGTATATCTATATAATGTATGGTTATATCTATATAGTGTATAGCTATATAATGTATGGTTATATCTATATGGTGTATATCTATATAATGTATGGTTATATCTATATAGTGTATAGCTATATAATGTATGGTTATATCTATATGGTGTATATCTATATAATGTATGGTTATATCTATATGGTGTATAGCTATATAATGTATGGTTATATCTATATGGTGTATATCTATATAGTGTATAGCTATATAATGTATGGTTATATCTATATGGTGTATATCTATATAATGTATGGTTATATCTATATAATGTATATCTATATAGTGTATGGTTATATCTATATGGTTATATCTATATAGTGTATGGTTATATCTATATGGTGTATATCTATATGGTGTATATGATATGGTTATATCTATATAGTGTATAGCTATATAATGTATGGTTATATCTATATAGTGTATATCTATATAATGTATGGTTATATCTATATGGTGTATACCTATATGGTGTATATCTATATAGTGTATATCTATATAGTGTATATCTATATGGTTATATCTATATAATGTATGGTTATATCTATATGGTGTATATCTATATGGTTATATCTATATAGTGTATAGCTATATAATGTATGGTTATATCTATATAGTGTATATCTATGGGTAGGTGACTCACGCCCTCCCCCAGCTCCAGGACCGGCACAGCAGACGTCTTCAGGCTGGAAAGGACCAGCTTGTCTCCAGAGCTGCTGGCACTGACCAGGTATTGGTCTGAGGCAGTTAAAGTCAGTCACAGCTAATAACTAGTCCTTACGAAGCTAGCCAGCCTAGCTAATAACTAGTCCTTACGAAGCTAGCCAGCCTAGCTAATAACTAGTCATTATCTAGCTGCATCACCAGGCAGTCAAGATAGTCACCAGGTTAATAACCAGGCTTACCAATGACTAAATCACATTTCATTTAATCATTTCATTTAATACACAAATTCAACAAATAATCTTCTCATACTCCACTAGCTGTATATTCTTCTAAATGGGAACACAAACTAAATTATGAAGTAAACACCACTATCCTACACTTGGCAATATGTGTTCAATGTCAGAATCCCTGACTCTATCTATAACTTCTTAGAGCTGTTAAAGGCTGGGTCAGTCATTCTTGCTAACTTCGAGCTCAAATGAAAACAGTGTCGCTCCGCGAAGCCGCCTCGCAAATCGAAATGCATTCTAAAACAAAGCGTAGTGCTACGGCTCCGTTGACACGAGCGGTAGCACACATATCACATAGCCTGTTTGCCACTTGGTGTGTGTTCCTATTTACGGAGCCAGGGCTGTGCAGAAGTATCAGATTCTTTTTTTCCCAGCAGGCAGAGAACTTAAACTAGCGAAATGTGAGGAGATATTTGGTGAATTTGACACAAAGTGTATTAACTTACATTAGCTGACTACACCTTTAAATACACAGTTAGTCCAAGCTAGCAGCACATTACTGTCTAGTGTCTACCCATCTTCCTCTGCATGAGGACAAGGCTGTTGTGGTTGCCAGGATACTGTTGTTAGTCCAGCACACCTGGGACAGCGGCTGTTTGTTGCTATGCGGGCTGAACTGGTCCAGGGTTGCCATAGAAACCGAATCCCAAATCTTCACGCAGTCTCCCGACGACACGAGCCGAGTCACCTCGGTCATGGTGACTGACACACACACACACACACACACATATAACATGTATGAATTACATATCACATAGCCTGCATAAACACACACACACACACATATAACATGTATGAATTACATATCACATAGCCTGCATAAACACATACACACGTAACATGTATGAATTACATATCACATAGCCTGCATAAACACACACGCACACACACATAACATGTATGAATTACATATCACATAGCCTGCATAAACACACACATAACATGTATGAATTACATATCACATAGCCTGCATAAACACATACACACGTAACATGTATGAATTACATATCACAT